>VXBX01002780.1:372958-450169 GCA_013400415.1 Scytalopus superciliaris
CGCCGCCGCCATCTTAGGGCAGGGCAGGGCGGGGAGAGCGCGGGGGCGGGTACTGAGGGGGGTTAGCCTGGGAAAGGGGTCTGAGGGGAGAGGGCGTGGGTAGTGCGGGGTTAGCCTGGGGAAAGGGGGCTTGGGGTCTTTCCTCCCAGGCGACAAGATGAGAGGAGGTGGCCTTAAGCTGTGCCAGGGGAGGTTTAGGTCGGCCATAAGGAGGAATTTTTCCACAGAAAGGGCAATTAGACATTGGAATGGCTGCACAGGGTGATGGTGGAGTCACCGTCCCTGGAGATGTTTAAGCAAAGACTGGATGTGGCACTCAGGGTCATGGTCTCGTTGACACGGTGGTGTTTGGTCATAGGCTGGACTCCGTGATCTCAGAATTTTTCCAACTTAATTGATTTGGTAAATCTGTGATCTTAAACTGGACCAGGTTGCTCAGAGCCCCATCCAACCTGGCCTTCAGTTTTTCCAGGGATGGAGAGTCCACCACCTCTATGGGCAACCTGTGCCACTGTCCCACCACCTGCATTGTAAAACGCTTCTTTCTTAATCTAACCCTGCCATTTTTTTATTTAAAACCATTGTCCCTTGTGCTGTCACCTTATAATGGCCTTATAGGATCTTACAGAGCCTTCAGGCCTGTCTTGTCACACAAACCTTTGGCTGCAGGATAAATGAACCTGGCTAACAGTAGTGGACGTGCCTGTGGGCAGCTCCCCCTTGGTGGCTGGGCCACCCGTGTGTCCTTGCCTTTGTTGAAATGTGCAGCAAGAGGTTCTCACGTGAGCATCCTTTTTGTTTGACAGTGGAAACGATGAGTAGGGTTGTTTTCCTGGAAGGAAATCCTTTAATAGTTCAAGTGACCGAAATGGGTAAATCTCTTCCAAGGATGAAGTCTGCTCAGAATGATGTCTGTCAGTCAGAGGGCCATTCAAGGCGTCATCACCTGGAGTTCCCATCATCTAGTGGGACATCTGTGCTATTTTCCCCTTACAGAGCGCTCTCCTTATATATATATGTGCTGCACTGAGCTACAGGTATAAGTGTATAAGTAAGGTTGAAAAAATGTGATGTATCCTACAATATAGGGGGTGCAGTCATTCTTTTTTTTTTTCCCGCCTATGTAGAAATAATTTTAATAAAGCAGCAAGCTTTTTTATTACTTTTATAACTGAGTGCAGTCATGCTGGATTAAATTATATTCAACATCACAAACTTTGAAGAACATGTTTTGCTATCTCTTTCACAGCAGAAAGTGCTTCTAAGCAAGTTGGCTTAATTTCGTGAGAAGGAAGCAAAAATCCATAAGTTCCTGTGTCTCGTAGCTCAAAGGTAAAAGAATATTTAATGCCAAGATCATACGCCCAGTCATCAGACCCTCCAGGAGCTAAATCTGTGTGAGAAATGGAAAATAGATAAATTGCCTGAAACCAGAACTTCAGTCTTCTGTTCAAAAACTGTCTTCTGATGCCAGCAAGGAGATATTGTCATGCCTATTGTTGCAGGAAATCCATACTTACAGATTGTTTGTGCACCAGGACCAGGTGTATAAGTTTCCCTCATTGTCCTCCTTATAGCTTTAACTGCTTTCTTTGCCAGACTTTCCTGAAATGAAACAAAATGTTACTAGTTTTTAGGCCTTGTGATAATAGTTAGTATGTATGCAGTTAGAATTTACTTACACTGTGCTCTGGATCTCACATGAGTTAAATACTCTTATAAAAGGTTCTAGAAAACCCGCATAATGTAGTAAAAAATTTCAGCACATGCCAATGTTACAGATTGCATTTCTGCTGTAGACAGATAAAAAACACACTTCAAGCAGTAAACTGTTGTCAAACCATTTGTTCTCATTTGCTGTGTATTTTTTCTTTTCTGCACCAGTACTTAAGTCACTGCCAATTTACATGGTATTGACAAAAACAACAGGAAAAATTATTTTAAAAAATGAAATATATTAAGTGACACAGTAGATATTGATGTTGAAAAGCTGTAAAAATTACAGCAGTGTGTGCAAATGTCAGTCCTCTATAAACTCTCCTACTGTCTGTCCTTATGTCATACAGTGTATGAAATGACCTGTCCACCTCAGACGTGCGCTGGCTTCCCAGATGGCAAATCCCAAAGACTGCCACCTGCTTTCTGGTCATCCTAACGTCATTTCTGCTCCTTTCTTATTACTAGGCAGAAGCCCTTGCTGCAAATAGCAAAATTCATTGCCTTTGCACTTGGAGCTTAGGAAACACTGAAAGTGAGCTAGGAAGTGCAGGAGAGGGAATCCCTTGCTCTGGGGATTTTGACATCTTTACGTAAGAAGAATCTAACTAATCTAACTAAGCTGTCCGCCTACTCCTATGCCTTGATTATTCTGTGTTAGCAAATCCCAATTTAGCCTGAATATCCTTTCCACATCCAGACAAGCCCAGAGTTTTATCATCAGCAACTACTTTTTCTGTTTTGAATGCTGTCTGTCTTCAAGGAGAGTTTTTACTACGTGATTTGATGGCTCAAGAATGTAAAATTCTACATAAGCAGGGTATGTTTTCCATTCTACCATTAAGACTATCATAAAGAAGTATCCCTAGAAAAAAGCATAATAAAAGTAGCAAGTGCCCATCAGAATACTTCATGGCTTAGGTATGTGAAAAGTGTTTCTCAGAGTTACACACCCAAGCAATTTCAAGAGTTTGTGTAAATCGTACAACATGAGGAATTTGCACATATATGTCTTTTCAAGGCGTCCAAAACAACATGCCTCTGCTCTTTTAGCAACATATCTGGTGGTGTTGATGTGTCATCAGTCTGGAATAAATATTTTCATTTTTCTGTAGTCTTCAGAAGCAGATTGCTGACTTACACACTACCAGACTAGCCCAGACTAGGTTGTTAAGAACATCAAGAAAAATCTCATATTGTAATTCTTGATCCTCACAGTGCTGTGACTCCCTCATTACAAGGCTAACCAAGCAGGGTAAGTAGTTGTGAAATAACTGTGAAACTTCAGGAGCTGGGAAGACTTACCAGCTCATCATGGTCTTTGCTTTTGTTAGTAGTGTAAGAATATGGAAACAATACCAACTGGGAGTAGGAGTGCATGGTTATGTAGGCTTTAATGGTGTCTTTGTGATCTCTGATAAAGCGAGCCACTGCTTTCACTTCAGGCTCAGACTCTGGGTAGGGTCCACAGTATGTCTCCTGACATTCATAGGGAGATGCTCCTGGACCTGTAACAAAAAAAGTGCACAGTTTTACTCCTTTTTTTCCTGCTGCATTTCTATTAATCTAATAAAAGAGCAGAGTGTGATGCTAATACACAAGAAATCACGGATTCTGCCATGCTATGGAAAGAACTTGCATGCTTGCAGAAATCTGTATGAGCCTACCAGGATTACTCATCTGCTATGCACTTCGAAACAACTGGAGAAGGGGGAGGATAAAAATTGTTTAAAGATTGGACAAAGTCTAAGAGGAGAAGAACACGGTTTTAAAATCACACGATTGTGAGATCACATCTTAAAATCTAGAAGAACTACATGAAAAAAGGCATTTCTAAATTATGATTTAATCTTGGGGGAAAACAAGCTCACAATGGGAAGCTGAAGAAAGACAAATTTAAAGTTTTTTAAGAAAACACTGGAACAAGTTATCAAGACAACTAGGATTCACCAATTCTGCTATGTTCTGAGTAAGGCCAAATAACTTTCTGGAAACAGTCAAGATCTTTAGTGTTTAGTGGAAAAAAAGCGCCTGTTTTTCTACGATAGCCATGGATGGTTTAGCAATGGACTAAAATGACTGAAAGCAATATAGGACATTCGTGTCAGCACTGAGTGACATCAGATCTGATCTATAAGGTAACAAGATAGCTATTCTGCAGACTATTAAAAGCTTCTTAAGTACTAAAGTGTCTGCAGTAAGTAAATGAGATATAGCCTTCACAAGGAACACTAAGAGCCAAAAAATCTTCATCTGCTAGGCATTGTGGAAGGATGACTGAGGTGATCAGTTCATACACCATGGTGGAGCATCTATTCTACTGGATAGTGCAACAGGCCTTGGGTGACATGACAAGGGCCACCTCTCCCCTATTTACTCCTTCCCACCAACAGCCCCCACCAGGTGTGTCATGGTGTGATACAAGGGGCAGGATCCAGGGGCCTGGATCTCTGTTGTGCTGGGAAGAAGCTACTCTCTGGTGTGTCATCTGGGGAGAAAAAATCCAGAGTCCCAACAAAAAGTATCAAAAGCTGAGGAAGTTTTCACTGGTTTGTAACAGATACTCCACTGCACTTGTCTTTATATTAACTTCATTAAATGATAAATGGAAATGTTTTCAAGATAAAGAATTTTAAAGGCTAAAAGTGAGGTGGGGGTGAAATAGGAAGAAAATTATGTCCTACCACACCAGTGCGCGTCAAAATTCCTGTTCATGTCGGTACCAATGCACTTGCTGTTACCATGCGATGAGCGGCTTTTTCTCCACAGGCGTTTCTAAGGAAAGAGACACACAAACCATGTTCAGGAAAAAAAAAAAAAATGGAAAAAGTAATCAATCTCCCTGTGACTTTCTACTACTGCCTCTACAGTGCTAGTGAAGACCAAGGAAGATTGTAAAACCACAATCTGCTGCCAGCAAGGCTGGGTGATAAAAGGAAATGTTGAGTGGATAAGAACTAGTCATATCTGGTCTGATTTCAATGGAATTTGGACTGTGGAAGGAGAGGAGAAGACATAAGAAGACATACAGTTTTGCCAGGTATGTGAGTTTAAGAGCTCAAGTACAACCTTTATGTAGGCATTGCTGCCAGCTCATGGAAAGTTGGTGTTCAGCTGTTGAGGTGATGTTGCACAGTTATACAAGTGTGAGCCAAGCTGTGTTGAAGATTAAACGAGTAAGAGTGCAGGAGATTTTTTTTTTTAGAACTTGAGTGTGAAGGATCAAAGAACCATCTCAACAGCTTGGGATTTCCAGCCCGCAAATAAAATCCTGGACAAAAAATACCTGTTGTACCTTTTTTTATCTCAGAAAAAAGTACTCAGAGAAGAGACCTGCCTTGCAGGAGTAAGGAGTGAGTTTTTGGTTGTGTTCTAGGTGATGCAGGACACTCTTCAGCTTGTGCTGGATTGTGCCAGTATTTATAACCTTGCTCCTGAAGGCTGACACAGTCATTCCCTGACATCTGGAAGTATTAAAATAATTACATGATTTCCAAATGCATTTCTAGCAGCTTGAAAGACACAAAGGTACTGTAGATAAAACGCCAAATAGTTGCTGTATTTGTTGTGATTTAAGTAGAGCAAAGATGCAGAAATTCCAAGCACAGACTTAGAGTTTGGGGTGTGCAATTCCAGGATGAAAATGATTCCCTAAGCGTGCACAGTGATAGTACCCATAAACAACAAATCAGTACATTGTACAAACATCAAAAAAGGTCTGCTTACAGAGGGATGGCTCCACGTGTACTCATAGCCATCCACATTTATCACAGGCATGACATAGAAATCAAAGTACTGTAGAAGCATTGTCATGGTTGGGTCTCTCTCACGCAGATGGATTGCCTATAAAGCACAGGAGAAACTTATTAAAAGCATTCGTAATAGCGTTTTTCTTACCTTCCTAGAAAGGCATCTGGTGGCATGTGTAAAATAATCATGCAATTATCAGACCCGTCTACCTCCTGATAAGGCACATCACATCATGGAAATTGCTGAATAGCAAAGTAGCTCTTTGCTTGGAACTGCCATGGAGAGGGTAGGAATTGAACTGATACAGTCAATCAGATACACTCCAGTCCTTTAGTGTTAATGGGTGGTCATGAGATAGAATTGAATCCTATTAACAGGAACATTTGAGCTTTTGCTGCTTGTATAACTAATAGGAACCCTCTCTCCCACACAAAATACCACAAAAGTAGCACAAAATAAAGCAAGCCTGAAAATAACAAGTAACACTTCAAATGACTGCTGTATATAACATTATTTCTTCTGGTTGCATCGTGAGTTTAATGCAATTGTATGACAAGAGCCAGTAAGATCTACATTGCTAATTTTGCCTCACAGCTTATTTTGAAGGCTTTAGTGATACCTAACCTGGTTGTTGGTCCATGATGCAAGAATAAATTTTAACCTAGATAAGTGGTGTTGTTACTATTAGAATAGACTAAGTCCTTAATCATATTTTTTGTTTCTTTTTTCTTTATGCTGTACTCAAACCACCTTCTTTCATTTTAAATCCTTCCCAGTTTTCCTCAGGCAATGGACTTCTTTTGACTAAATGAGAAATGTCAATCTTTCTACAATCTTAACAACAAAATTAAATGATAAAGAGTGGACCCATTATAAAGAATGCCTAGGATTTGCTAGAGAGAGATGGTGGTTTTAATGTGTATGTGCAGATGTGTATTAATGTCAGATTTTTAAATGTTACTTCATGAAGTGATATAGAAATAAAATTTTAATTTAAAACACGTAAATTAGATCAAAGGGATGGATAACTTAAATGTTCAGCTTGTTACTTCTGAAAAATGCTGCAGGGACATGTCACTGGCAAAGTGACAGCACAGCTGGTAATTATTTGGAGCAGCATGAAAAGGGCAAATGCATTTCTCTCCAACAGAACCTTGAAGGCTGGGATTATCCATGTGTCAAAAGGTACATTCAGCTGTATCCCTCCCTAACTCCTGTAATATCCTTTCAAATATTATAGTTATTGAGGTTTTATAGTTGTGACTGATGACAGGAATAAACACTTCTTCTTTTTATTATTATTATTAACATTAACATTATTTAGTTCCATCACAGCCAAACCATAATTCATGTTTCAAGGATTCATCTATGCTGTTTCTCTGACTACAGTACTGGTGATTGTGAAGTCTCAATCTCATCTAGCTTATTTTTACTGTGACCTTCACTTTTGTGAAAAAGTAACAATAAATAATATTTCAGAATATTAACTGAGCAAGGTGGACAACCTTGTCTGGCCCAGAAAGGCCTTAGAAGCCTTTTCCTGGTCCATACCAGGAAATGAACGAACTGCTCAGCATAAAAAGTTGAGCAGAGGTGTCCTGGGTTCAAAAAGACCAAGGCAACATATGTTAAAATCCAGGTGCAAAGTGTAGATATTGTATCTTTTAGCATACCTTTGCTCACTGTCCTGAGCAGTGTAGATATTAAAGATATTAAAGTCAGATGTGACTGTTGGTCTGTGGCTGCACATCAAGACTGGTAGATCTAAGGTCATTCTACAGGCTCATCCCATCAGGAGTTTTCCAGCTCCCATGAACTATGTGCATGGCTGACTCTTGTTCTGGAGGTCTGAAATGAGGGTGTCCCCAGCAGGGCTAGTACCTTCAGAAGAAGGTGGATTGTGTGGCTTTATTCTCTGCATGAGGCAGATCCAGGAAAAAGCAGGAGCACAAATGAAAAACACAGAGACAGGAGGAGAAGTAGCAGCAGCTGATGCATCACAGCAAGTGGTCAGTAGAGATTGCCAGTGTGCATGCTGGTTTTGAGCCATGCCATGTCTGGAGCATGTGAGTGTGGGGTACCTATTGCTCTAGAAAAGCATGTAGGGAAGAGCCAAGGGTTGTAGGACAGATTGAGCTCACCCTGGGTGTCTTCTGATCTTCTCCAGGCAGTGCCAAATGCAGTAATATGAACATGAGCCACTGTGTGCTGCTTGACCCAGAGCCAAGACCAGTCCTTGAATCCATGTGACAGTATAGACTTAGCCCTAGCAGATCATCAAACGTGCTTTAGCTGGCATGCCCTCTGCATCCCTGACCATTCATAATTATAAACATCTCTGCTGAATTCTCTGCACATACTTTGAAGTTTTTTCACACTTGAAAGTACATTTGAGCTTCTTTGGATTCAATCGCTGTAAATTTCTCTCTCTCTCTCTCTCACACACACACACACACTCTCACACTCACTGGTATGTATGCAGGTTAGACAGAAATCTCACGTGTTGGTGTTGTGGAAGTAAATGGATTAAGGCTTTATGGAGCTTAGAGCACAATTGGACAAAGGTAAATGGCATCAAGATCTTTTGCTTTGCTTTGACAACAGTAATCAGATGTGATTATCTACTCACATGGCCTATGAACCACAGGCAAAAAGCAGGAGAAATCCATTCTCTAGCGTGGATACCACAGTCGATCCATATGGCACTTTTGGATTCTTCCTGGCTTTTAGAAATCTGACAAAAGAGAAATTGCATTAAGATGTCACCATTGTAAAGGGTACCACATAAAAGCAGAAGTGAAAGGGTAACCAAGATGGAAGAAGAAGCATCTGCTGTGTACGGAGAGCTCAGACTGATTTGGGCCAGGATGAAGCCATCAGTTATGCTCACATACAGTCAGAGGGCTACATTCAGGCTGCTTGCAAGGTCCTAACACAGACACAAGATTACAGCAAGACCTGAGGTCAAGTGAGTCAATCATCAGCTATGCAAGGCAGCAAACCAGATTGGCTCCATAGTCAACAGAGGAGGGTATCCACTGTGCCAGTATTTCATGCCTTTGAATGATGGCCTAGATGTGATAACTTCTTGATGACCCAACAAGGAACCTGATGTCATCAAATGCATTTGCAACAGTAATGCACCTTACTAGAACAACTTAGGAAAGTTCTAAAAAACGTAAAAAATATGCATGTAAGTATAGATTTAAGGAAGTGTTCTGGCCAAGCCCCATGACTTGCTTACATTATTGCTTGGAAAGTTCTGCAGTAAGTCACAGCTATACCTTCAGGACATAAAGTGGTCGCTTTTCATATGATGATCCAATATATATTTTCTGTAGGAGATCAGAGTGGACTTTGACTACTTCTTCCATCCAACGATATATCTGCAAAGGTGAAGTTAGTATATAGATATTCTCTCTGTTGTTTTCCTTCATCCTTGAAAATTACTTGAATTCATTCTACCTCCCAAAATCCTAGCTCTTTACCTCATGGTAAAGAAAAACTAATAATTCAGCCCACTTACCACTTGACTGGTTCTAATTTCTCTTGAAACAAACAGTAAGATACAGTGACAACACAGTCCAAGTATAGGCCTGAAATTCCTGTTTAGTTCTATTTGGTTAAATTATTACTCATTTAATGCTTTAAATATTTACATGTTTGTTTTGTGACTTCATTTTGCTTCTGTATTGACTGCCTTTGAATGGCAGTTTGAGGCAATACATGTATGAGAGATTTTGTCTGGTGCTTTTTTGTTTCTCTGTGAAAACATTACAATAAATAAAACTCTCAATTGTTGAGCAATGCAGTGATAGTTATTACCTGTGGGTGATTTCTTTCCCTTCATCTCCATTCTTAATCATGAGATACATTTCACTCTTTGAATCTACAGATGTTTACAATAAAAATATCTTACTTCTCTCATTGAATGGTAGTTTTCATAATATGAAGAAGATCTGCGTGGATTGACTGTGTCATTGACAGTCTGTTTTTCAATAAATCCTTGAACATCTCCTATCAAGACTCTGGATAATAAAGGAAGAGCACAACCTCCTGTTAAATAAATGACAAACAACTTTACAGAAACATTCATGACAACAAATAAAAAATACATACTTGTGTTGGATGTCCAGTTGCTTTAGCTGAGCTTTTGTGCTATTTATGTTGGATGCCCTGACATAGAAATGGACTTCTCTGTCCTTCTTGATGTTTTCAACCACAACAGGTTGCCAGAGAATGACCTACAAATTTTTCAAAAGCATTTTATTTTTGTTACTGAGGAAAGAAAAAGTATTCTCACTAACATTTAATAAGCATTTTGAAAAGACTCAAAGCATATGTTTTCAATTTAAGAGACCCCTTGTAACAAGCAGTTTAATGTTCCCTGTGATGTGTTATAGCAGTCTGCTACTGCTGGAAATGAAATGTGTGTATTTAAGAAATGTTTATAATGACTTCAGCACATAAATTCATAAATCAAGAACAAAGATGGGAACATAACCTTTCCTGAGATAGTATTTCTAGTATAATAGATATATTTATCTGGTTATTATGTTACATGTTTTCAAGTCTGCTGAGAGTTATTTTCCCTGAGGGTATTGGAGAATTAATGAAGATCAGACCAGTCTTTGTAGTTATTGTATTCTCTGATGACTTTGATCAGGGAGGAAAGAAATGCCAGAAGGGGTTTGAATATAAGTCAAGTTGAAGCAGCAATACAGAGATTAGAAACGGGAGGAAAATAAGAAAATGAGATTCTTCTCAGTAAAATTAAATATTTTACAATAATAAAATCTGAAGCCAACATATTCAATAAAAGACTGAAACGTTAGAACTAATAACACAAAAAGATCTAGGGGTGACAGCAGAAAATTAGGCAGAAAATTATAGTGTGGAAAAAATCAGCATAATTGTTGGATGCATTTTTATTGCATGATACAGAATGGAGTCACCAAACAATAGGCTGTGGGGGTTTTTTCCCCCCCTTTCTGGTGCAGTTGCACCAGGAATACTGTGTCCAATTTAGGGCACCACGTTTCCAGACATGTATCATCTGTCAGCTGTTTACCTCACTCATTTCTCAAGAGAGAATGTGTCTGCAATATCATACAGAAAACTCATCCACGCTTTTAATCCTAAAGACTTTGGAGCAATAAATGGCAAAACATTTGGGCCCTGGATGTATTACTGCAAAGTGCTATGCAAATGGCTGAGCTAGTCTCAGTGTAGCCATCTCAGACATTATTGGCAGAGTAGTGACAGCATCACATGGATCAGCATTAGTTGAAAAACCCATCCAAGAAGCAAGCTGGATGCTTAGCTCTCCAGCACTGCTGTCACTGTTGCCCTGTTGCCTTGCTGTGTGCACTGACGTGCACCAGTTCAAACTTAGTTTGTCTTTGGCATAGGCGTTCTTTGAACTGAGAGTCAGGAAAACTAAAGGACTCTGGTTTAACACAGCTGAGGTGGCAGAGGAGCAATGAATGGGAATAAATGGGAATGCATATGATTATTGTTCTCATTACCCATCTTCAGCAATGGTCAGTCCTGCCCCAGGGGCAGCTACAAAGGCTGTTGTAGATATTCCTGTGGCTAGTTCTTCTGATGGATGCTACATGCAGTGTGTCTGCTGTAAGAACAAAGCATTTCCTTTATGTTTTTACTTTCCAACTTTTGCAGGAGTAGTACCTATAATTATAATTCCTCTTGTAAGATGCTAGTTTTCAATTGTTTCTTTTTTTGCTGGATTGTAGCCATTAAAATTTGTTGGGAGGTATTGTTTGTGTCTTCCCTCTCTCTTTTCCTTTCCCTCTCTCTTTTCCTTTCCATTTCCATCTCCTATTGTCCTTCCTTTTCCCACTCCCATTCTGTTTTGTTCCTAGAGCTTGCCCAATTTATAGCCATAGAAAAAAAAAAATTGTCCAGTTTATAACCCATGAAAAATGTTTGTTTTTTGTATTCACATAAGTGACTTGGTAGGAATAGGAACTACCACATGCTCTCTCTGCACTGAATGTACTGTTCTTCCTGACTCCTTGGGGCTGCCATGTACGAGAAAGTGAAGAATTACAGTAGTAAGGAAAACGGGAAAACCTACAAGAGGGGAGATTTATACTGGTTCAGCAAAAGAGATGGATATGTGAGTTGACTTGTGGAGGTGGAAAAGAGCAAGGAAGGGGATCAAAAGTTTTTTAAGAACTTAAGGGAAGGATCAGAAGATGCTAGTATGGACAGCAGAAGCTTAGTAGGATTTTGGGATGACATAGAATAAATAGCCAAGAAAGACAGAGAAAGGCTTGGCATAGACACCACTGAAAACTCTCAGTCATCTGAAACACACCTCCTAAATGCTACTTTGAGAAAAATACCACAAAAATCCAGTCTTAATTTTCAAAGGTATGCAAGCCATGTCCTCCTAGATTGCATTGGTCAAAAGTGCTGAGATTCCCTAGGAAATGTATTTCTATTTACTGTGGTTTGGTGCTTTGCCAATTTTGCAGTGTCTTAATACATAAAATCAATTGTAGAAATATGAGCTCTGATATAATTCATTACTATAACATTATGGAGGGGTCTTCTCATATAAATCAGGACGTAGTGGAGCAATGAAAACCAAGCATTTGCTGAGTTGCTGTATTAGAACAAGTGAATGAAGGTGGGATAAATCTTTCTTTTGGAGGAGAAGCAGTATTAGGGCACTTAGGTGAAAAATCTGGCCTAGAGACCAGAGAGACAGAAGAATCTGTTTACCTCAGTGGTGTTCAGTAAATCCTGAAGGGCTTCAACTTGTTCATCTGTTTGTGGAAGAGCCCACAAAACTTCATCCCTAAAAAACAACAGTATTTCCTAAAGCACAGATAATTACAACAACTCCAGTTCATGCAAAAGTAGGGAAGCAGGCTTGGCCTTTCTCATCTTCCCTGACTTGGCTGCCATGAACTCAAAGATGATCCGATAGAAAAGATGCAGAATGCTCTTCCAGCCTCTGCTTCTGCCAATCAGAAAAACCCACAGAAGAGGTGGTGCAGGGCTTTGGTAGCCAATGTCTACTGCTGGATGCTGAGATTACTCCTACAGGTTGGCACCAGCAAAACAGCCACCGAACCCAGCTAACCTATAGTGCAGCAGCACCAGCGGAGAACTAGCTTAGACCAGAAAGTCTCAGCACTGTTCTGCAAAGACATCAGATTTCCCAGTCTGCCAAAATCCTTCCTAGTCTGGCAAAAACCAAACATAGAATCACACAGAATCACAGAATATGCTGAGTTGGAAGGGACCCACAAGGATCATGGAGTCCAGCCCTTAGCCCTGCACAGGACCATCCCCAAGAGTCACACCTTGTGCCTGAGAGTATCATTCAAACACTTCCTGAGCTCTGTCAGGCTTGGTGCTGGGATCACTGCCCTGGGGAGTCTGTCTGTGCCCAACCACCCTCTGGGGGAAGAACGTTTTTCTAATATCTAGCCCAAACTTCCCCTGACACAACTTCAGGCCATTCCTTTGCATCCTATCACTGGTCACCACAGAAAAGAACTCAGTGCCTGCCCCTCCTCTGCCCCTCATGAGGAAATTGTAACTGCATTGAGGTCTCCCTCAGTCTCCTCTTCTCCAGGCTGAACAGACCAAGTGATCTCAGCTGCTGTTCATATGGCTTTCCCTCAAGGCCCTTCATCATCTTCATTGCCCTCCTTTGAACACTCTCTAACAGCTTAATATCTTTCTTATATTGTAGTGCTCACAACTTCACACAATATTCAAAGTGAGGCCGCACAGTGCAGAGCAGAGTGGAACGATCACCTCCTTCAACCAGCTGGTGAGGATGTTTTGCATTCCTACTCCAGTCAGGTTTTTCTGATCTCCTAATTTGTGCCCCTCTGCCAGGTAGCATTTCAGTTGGTCTGTACCACTGTCCTCCCCACCTTTGCCCAGTAACTTATACTCCACTTCTACTCGGAAACCATGGTCTGGGCATGCTGTATGTGACATGGTGTTTCCCAGCTACTCCAGGCTTGACCCCACTGTTGGTGACAGAAGTGAAATTTACTTTCTGGAAATGAAAAAATACCACTCTGCATTGTAAATTGAGCCTTGATCTTCAGTGCCCTGCAAACCATGTAATTCAAAATTGCATTGGATAGATAATTAAAATAATTTGTGTGTGTAGAAGAAGGAGACTCCAGGGAATGTCAGACCCCTATTTCCATTTCCATGGCCAGGGTTGCTTTCAGCCATCTAGTCATGTGAAACTGGTGGCACTGCATAAACCAGGCTTCATGGAAGTCCCTGCCAGCCCTGTCTGCAAAGACTATCCTGAAAAGAAAACAGGAAGGGATCTCAAAACTAGTGTTTTCAAGCAGCATAACATGATTGTCACATCTCATTGTTGTGACTGATTTCAACCAGAAACCTGACAGCATCTGGCAACCAGGTGATTCATCTTTACTTTTAGCCAGGCTCCAAGCAATCACTGTTGTTTCTCATGCAGAACCAGCAATATGCCAACCCTATTTTTGCCTCCATCATCATTTGACAGAGCATCAAAAAGCAATCAGGGATAGGCAAGGTTGGCAGTTTGCCTTTCTCTTCAGGTAAGTGCACTCTGAAGTGTTTATTTGGGGATACTTTAAGAGTGAATTTGTCTTCTCAGAACTGGGGAAGTCTTCATGGGGAGACCAGAAAAGGCCTGCAGCATCTGATTTCATCCTATAATTCCCACAGCCTGAGAGTGGCAAAAGAGTAAGCTGGTATGTACTTGTATCCCACCCTTTGTTGCACAAATATTTCAGCTGAGCATGGTGAGTAGTGAACAAGTGATACAATTCCTCTATAGCTATTGTGATAGGCCCTGAATACACTGAATAAACTGATCAAAATTCTGCCCTTGCACTTGCAGTCATCTTTAACATGGGGAATATTAACAGCAAAAATTGTAGTTGTTGGGTTTCTTAGTTCCTCTACTTCGATTTGGCATTATACCCTCTTTTATCTGTATTGTGCCCCACTCTGGTTAGAAAACACCCAAACAAAGGCTGTAATTCTTGCCTTTATACCATTCTCAGAAACGACACTCCACCCGCAGGTTCTTTGCCCTGCCTGCTGCACCAATACAGCTGGACATGGTCATCTTGAACACACCTCTTTTCTTTCACTTTCTGTTCTCATGCCCTGCTTCCCTGGTTGCTCTTTGAGTTTGTCCTTGAAAGGATCCCTCTCATTCTCCTCCTCCAACTTCCTCCCAGGGTTCCACTGGGTTCTGTCACTGTTCCCCATTTCTTTTTCCTCTCTTTTTTACCTCTGGATAAATAGAAGTCCCGCTGCCATCCCCACACTACAATGCTCAGGTCTTACCCTGTAACTATGACAAAGTGAGGTAGGTGCCTTTCCAGTGTTATCAGCTTTTCTACAAGCCTCACAACGCTGGGTATTTTTAATAGAAATCCAAATGCAGTAATCACACTATAACCTTGCAAAGGAGGCTTTAATACATGCCTGGTAAATCCTCCAACACTAGCATTCAAATAAAAGTCAGATAGAATATGTCACCTTTTAAACCTCATTATTCTAGCTATTTTCATAAGGGGGGGCTGGGAGGGTTAGATTCATGCTTTCCAGTGGGAAATGCCATATTCTTCTGTAAGGGTCAGATTTTCAGTGTTTAATTTAAACACAAAAGGAATGAACCTTCAAGTAGCACAGAGCAATGTTGTTACACTGAATTCACCTAAAACCATGTTTAGGTGTCCCCCCTACTGTAACCCTCACACCTCCATAGAAGTACACAAGAGAATATGATTGCAACATAAAAAGAGGTAAAAGATCCTGTTTTTAAGGCATAAACTCATTGACGTTCACCAGTCACAAGTCTGCCAGTGGTGTGTGATGCAGTCGCAGAAAGGCTGTGAGATGTAATTCACTGTTCTTTGTGTAGGTATTTCAGTTCTGGGAGCAGTTTGTACTTAATAATAGGTTGTTCAGTTTTGCTTAATATCACCACATGAACAACTTTAGTTCTACCTATTAAAACATTTCAGTTTTTTTAAGCAGTTGTACATGTAGGAAATAAAAGAACTTTGCCTGGCTTCATCTCTGACATATGTTCTTGTGTTTTAAGAAAGCATTTGGTTTCAGGGCATTTCTGAAGTTCATCAGTAGGTGACAATAAAGCTGCTTCTGAAACATTTTACAAATACTAAATGGTTATTCAAAAATGATTTATGCCTGAAAAAAGAATCATAAAAGCTGCTTTGGAAAGAAAACAGATTGTTAGCACTTTCTGAAATGGTTTCCCTTTCTACCTCAAGAAGTAATTCATTTAAGATCTTGTTTTAAGGCAAATGAAGCAAATTATTTTTCCCCATTAGGTTTCAGAATTCCCTTTATTGGCATTCAAAAGCACTGAATGAACAGAATTGATTTGCACTTAGACCAAAAAGAATAGTTTTAATATGATTAAAAACAGAGGATTTATGGATGCAAAGAAGACTTAAAATAATTCCATTTCCTCCACCATCTCTATGTTAAATTGAACTACATATCCAATTACAAGGGCAATAAATAAATGTCAGCCTTTGCCAAATGTTTTCTTATGCAACCTGGAATTATTTTGCCTCAATACTTTCCCTGTCCCTCTCACCACACACTAAAAACTCAGTACCATCAGCAGATATTTACCTTAGAAGAGTGAAGACATGCTTCTCTTGAACCCAGATAAATAGGGTAAAAAAGAGCAGGTAAAACTTCATCTTCATGGCATCCACAATAAAACCAAATGCAACTGGAAAGCCAAGGGTTCAGGACCCACATTATTGATTTTTAAAATGTTATTTAAAGAGTAGTTAAAATTTAATACTGCCTCTCACCTCAACCCCATGCTCCTGGTGGCTAAGTCAATATGACACAGCTCCCTGGGGAGGTCCTGCTTGCATTGATGTCGTCCATGTAAGAGAGTATAAAATACATTTTGGACATTTTCATATTGACAAGTCACTTTGTCATCTCAGTCTTTGTGTTATTTCATTGTGGCTACGAGTCACAGACATAAAAAGAACACTAAACACAAAGCTTTTGTGAACCTCTGATATTTGTGGAGGTCCAGCAGCATACTCTGCATTCAGTGCTCCTTTAAGGCACCATAGCCAAGCATGAAGCTGGGTCAGTGCAGTGGGAGTGAGGTTATTAAGTCCAAATAGGAAAATCCTGAGCAGCAAAGCTTTTTTGACTGGCATTTTCTAGCACAGAAAACAAGTAGCAAGTGGGACATCTGTTTCTGTGATGTTTTGTTTTGTTTGGTTGGATTTTTTTATTCAGGAACACAGACCTGTCCTAAGAAGCCAGGCAGGTAAGTTTTAGGTGACAGCAGAGGTGAATCACGCTCCCCTGTGAGTACCCTGGGGTTAATGTCTCTCTGAAAATACACCAACACTGAAAATCCCCAAACTGGATTCGAGCACAAACCAACACCAAAGGAAAATGAATAAAAAAAAGGGTCATGAGAAGATATACCATTGACATCTTACCTAGATTTTGTAGTTCCTATTTAATCTTTTCTAGATGTTGTTCAAACAAATAGGAAGTTCTGGTAGGGTACAGAGGCCATTCCCAGAAAGGGCAGGGGGCAGTGCTCTGCCACCATGGTTGATCTTTAAACCAGATGCTCTTTCCTCACACAGGAAAAAGAAAGCTGCCAAAATAGGAAAAAAGACAGGAAACTTGGTCATCCAGGCAGTTTTGTCTGGAAATGTCTGACACACAAATATGAAGAAAAAATTTGATCTACTGAGATAGGTTTAATAGAAGAAATTGAAAAGTCAGTGGAGCTGGGCTGCTGGTATTGAAGGAAAGAAAAGGATCATATCTCTGCCTGTCTTAAAGTGTTAACGAAGTGGGAGAAGGGAACACTTTCTGTTATCTACCTGAGAAGAAAGTTTTAAGCAAATGGCAGGTGTAAGATATTTTTGAATTTTGGTTGTTTTTTGGTTTCTGGAATGCACTGGAAATATTTTGTATGAAAAAAATTTAAAAATGGGTCTTTAGGGAAACAAAGGCTATAGAGGAAATTCTGAGGGAAGGACAAATCGGGGTCTTGGGGCTAAGGCTCAGTGTAGGTCAAAACACAATAAACAGAACTGTAAATGTCGAATGAAAGATCTAAAAAGAAACAAAAATTAAAATTAAAGATGTAACTGGCCAGAAGAAAGAAATTTATATCCCCATGCCTCTTGTCTGAAAGGCTCTGAGTTCTCAAGACTCAAGGTAGGACACAAACCCACTGCCTCTCAAGCTTGTCCTGGACATTGCTTATTTGGATCTGTCATCTTCCTCCTTTTTTCCCCCTTCCATTAGTATTTAAACAATGAAGTCAATATCCTCTTCACCTGTGACTAAATGGCAGCTCCACCCTCTCTGGAGCCCCTACCTCCACCCAGCACCACCACCCCAGCACCAACAGCCAAACTGGTAGAATCTGATTGTCTAAAATGAGGTTCCTGGTCAGCAAGCACCTCCATAAAGTGAGCTGATTTCTGAAAACATGGAGGTTGCCATTGCAAAGATATTTGTGCTGTGACACCTTTCCCACACAAAGACAATTTCTGTGACAGTTTTCTTCGAGCAGTTCAGATTTCCTTTCCCGAGAGTATTTATTTATGCTGTGTTGGTTTGATTTGCCATAATGAACAACCAGCTATACACTGATTACCCCCAAATCTTTGTGGGCTGCTGAGGAGCACTCTAGGTGTGCCCAGGCAGAATATCAGTTAAAAAAACCTGCTAGCATAATAGAAAGGGGTGGGAATGTATTCAGGTATGAAACTTAAGCATTAACTGCATTAACTGCCCTGTTTCCAGTTCTTTGACTTACACCGACATTTCCCCTACTTTCTCATCTCATCCTTTAGGAAGAGAGAATCATCTCCTCTAATGTTAGCCCTCCTCACTGCAGATTGCTATACATAAGTGAGCCCTCTCGTGCTGCCTGCATAGGCACCACAGAGAAGGGGGCATTTTTCATGAGCAATTCATCTGTGACCTCCTGTAGACATCTGAGAGCGTGATGAAGCACCTGCTCCTATTCATGACCACCAGGGCTGGGGTGACTCATTTGGAGGTAGGAGGCTGTGTTTGTTCCAGTGTATCCCATGGATTCTGTCTATTTCCCTCCCTCAGCTCGAACACTTCAGGTCCTTATTATGGTCATAAGCAATATGCAATGTTCCAGGTTACAAAACTCATTAATTAAGATTTACTTGCTCTACCTACAGCATTAGGTAACAATACCCTTCAAGAATTTCTGGGAAGCCGGGAAGAAAAATGCAGTCTTAAAAAACACAGTGAAGGACAACTATAAAAACAATTGAGTTAATAAAAGCATTTCATTTTAGTAATTTCAACTGGTGCTTGATTTCTTCAAGGCTTTTTAATACTTTCCTTGAAAACTAACTTGAATTTCTCTGCTCTGTTTTTTAAGACCTGGAGGAAATAAGATTGAATTTAGAAACTCTTGCAAGGGGAGATTTCAGCTGAATTTGAGGAGGTTTGAAATCGTCCTTTCTTGAACAAATTTATTTTTCTCTAATTGGGAAATTCATCAAAACTGATCCTTTCCAGGGACCCTTTTTGCTGCTGCTGAGTCAGAATTCCCTGGTGAAGAGTTCCTTGATCAAAAATTCTGTCTGGGTTCAAAGGTTTTGCTGCACCTGGATTAATTATTCCTGCTCCACTGGGTAGACCATGGGCTATGCTTGCAAGTGTTACCACAGTAGATGTGACCTGAAGCCTTGCAGTAACAGGAAAGTTTCATTTGTGTGGGTTTCTGTTAACTTCTAGCATAGCTTTGAGAAATGCACAGGCTTTTATTTAAAAAGGGATGAGCACGTCTTGGTATTCAGAGCAGATAATTAACAAAGTAGTCTTTTCATTTCTTTGTTGAAAACTAGGACTGGCAGTATATGTAGTCTCCTGATGCTTTTATGATATTGTTTTTAAAAGTATAATCACACTTTAAAGGAAATTCTAAAGAGATGTTTTCACTCTTTTGGCTGAATGCTCTCTCTCCTCTCCCTTTGCATATTCACACGTAGTAACACCAGTGTCCTCTGGACACAGCATAGGTGTTGTACCTCTTTGTGTGGTGTCTGAAGATGTCAGTGCCTGAAAAGGTGGCAGCAGAAGAGGCACCTGTGTCCCTGCTAAGCCAGAGTGTCTCTCATGGCTCAAGGAGGCTCTGCACCAGCCTATGCTGAGATGCTGGGCTGTGCCTGGACACCATTCTGGGCTCCTGCAGCTGGTCTTTCTGATGAAAGAGAGCCAGACCCCAGAAAGCTGGCATATAAAACATACAAAGTCATAGCAGAAACTTCTTGAACTGCTGCAGCCAGGTGATCTTGTGTGGGATTGTTTTGTACAAATGTAGTGTTCAAAGATGTGGTTATAGTGTAGGTGACAACACCTGGTGTTTATTCAAGATATGCCACTACTGGCTGAGCAAAGCCAAAAAGGCCAAGGGAACCATGATAAGCCCAGGATGAGAAAGTAGAAATAATGAGATATGCAATTAGCATAACAAGACATAGTGAGTGAAGCTGCCAGCCAATCATGGTCTGAATAGGAGTGCGTGAACAGCTCATGCTGGTAACATGCAGCCTATAGTAGCAAACTACTGCTCGTGGACAGATATAGAGAGTTTATAAATATGTGAACTTTCTTTCATAAAATGGCTTCTCTTGAACATCATATTGATGTGTGAAGTCATCCCAAGTCTCGCATGTGAACCTGAACCCCAACAATCTTGAGCAGTTGCAGGACTGCCACTGAGTAATCTCCAGTGACTCCCATTAGTGGCACCCTTGGTTTTCAGCAACCAAGTATCAAAGGATTTCCTTTAAACTCAACCAGGACCTAAATGTGGCTCTCTTTTTGGATCCTGAGGATTGCAAAGAATCCAGCAGCAAGATTTTAAATAACAGGTCTCATTCTGCATCAAGATCCTCAGATGTGAGTCTGTATTTCAGCGTGTGCTAAAGCACATGCTAGGTTGCTGCCATCTCTTTGTAACAGTAAACCTTTTAATAAGCACCCAGAAGGGGCAGGAGGAGAGAAGGTCAGCTGTTATCAGCAGCCACCTCCCTCAGATCCTTTTCCTTGTTTGGGATTAGCATGATCTGTTACTGTTTTGATCCTCCAGAATCCTTGTTTCCAGTTAATCAGGGATTCCCTCCAGGGATGGGTAATCATGCAGATCCATCCGTGGGACTGAAGCAGAACACAGAAGCCAAGTAAGTCTGTGCTGTGCTTCTTGTTTCTTTAAATTTGGATTCAAGTGCAAAATAATCTGAAAAAACGTTTATAGGCTCTTGCCCCTTTTTCTGTGCGTTACCATTACTGATGAGGCCAAGGGTAAGCAGTTAGCATCCCTCCCACATGAAGCAAAAGGCTACACTCTGATCTCTGTTGCTTACTGTGCGATGCAGCTGAGTGCCGTTGCTCATGAACCACACAAGGATGCAATTAGTGTAACAGCTCTTTATTATCAATGTGGCAGAACAGAATTAGAACTCAATTTACAAGTCCCCCTTTCAAACCCATTCAGCCGTTAAGGCCGCATCATCTTTCAGTTTTCCAAGGCATATAATTGATAAATGATTTCTCCCTGCACACCTCAGCTCCTCATCTTTATTCATGAACCAATTAATCTCTGTAGGACACTGTGATCATTTACATACATGGCCAATGTCACCAACCTCTGTCATTTCATTCAGGAAACAATTTTGCAGCTCATGAAACCACCAGGAGGGGAAAATCTGGACTATGACTAAATTTCTGTGGTTCTGGCATTTCTCCTTCACATCATTCTCTAATATAAAAATCAGATGCTACATATGCTAGAAAATTATGGGTTAACCGGGGAGGAAACAGACTTCTTGTCCCTGGGTGAGTGCTGTATAGACAGGCAGTATGTTTCAATAATGGCTGACAGGTATGAACAGGGACTGAAAATACATGTTCATTTGGTGGTTTTGGGGACTCAGTTATGCCAAACTATTTTATTTATTTATTTATTTTACTCTCTTTGCTAGTCAGCTTTCCAGGGTCAGCAGAGAGAAAGATGCTATAAGTGTATGCATGGTTTTGGGTAAGTGAGGAGGTGTCTGTACTTTCCTCAGAACTTCTATTTCCTGAAGGTCTATTATCAACTACCACCCAAACAACGTGTTGACCAAGTGACTCGTGTTTTCTTTTTCCCAGTACATATTGATTTATTTGCCAGTGTCTTAACAAGGAGCACTTGCAAAGCAAGTTTAATTTTGTTAAACAAAGGATGTCAAGGAGAGCCACAGAAGCACTCCAAGCAGAACCACTGAGCACTGAGGAAGGTGCTCCAAGTGCCACCTACAGAGAGCACACTTCAGTCAAGGTGCACACAAATGAATTGGTGTGGGCTAGAGAGGGATTTCTGTCACAGTGCTCAGTGTTTCCCTGCCCAGAGCTAGTATGAGAACTGCGGAGTGAAACAACCCTATGAAAATTAGTTTCTTAGTTTCTTTACTAAGCTCAAAGCCTCTGAGTGCTCCCAAATGGATACCCCCAGGTCAGCAGAGGCTTGTTTCCACATGTTGTAAAGCTTGACAGGCCAAGGAGGCATTTGACAGTCCAGGTCCCATTAGCACAGTTCACAACCTCTAAAATTAGCAGAACTTATATTTCTAGACTGCCTCCAACAGCAATGTTGGGAAGTTTCTAGAGGCAAATGACTATTCTGCAAGGTCTCAGCACCACTTGGGGAGCATTACCCCATGTGGGTCTGAGAAGAATTATGGGACACTGAGGCCACATTTCCCTTATGTCAAACGTGATTTGACAACACAGCAAGCAGTGGAATTAGGGCAGGGCTGGCATCCCTCCTCAGAGATCTCTGTCACATTTCACTGCTGTGGCTGATTGGCATGTCACTTAACCACAGGACAGTTTCACTAGCACCCAAGCAAACACAGGTCTTCCGGAGAAGACATGTAGAGGTTGATACTCCTAAGGCTTATCCACCTCTGATGTGCAGGGTGTTCTGCTCCAGGGCTGCAAAATCAAGGGAGGGCACATGGCTGAGCGGGTGGTCAGAAGATACTGCCCCACCTCACTGACAAACCAACACATGCTCTGAGGTGTTCTGTTTGCTTAACTGCAGAGAAGAACCAGGACAATTTCAAAGGCTGCCAGATGTGCCTGGCAATGGGACATTGTTTTTCTACCTGTGTGAATCAAAGCAGCACCATGCCTATCACTCACCTGCTAGGAGATTTCCTGAGTGGATGTGTGGGGTTCCTCTCCGTGCTTGGTGCATTTACAGATTTTCATTGCTGTATTTCTTTAGATCCTTAACAAATGCACTAAATGAGTGCCTGTCCTGAGGGAGTTCAGTGCATCTATGCATGATTGGTTATGTAGCTTTCTGCTCTTTTCACAAATTTCAGACATGAAATGTGAACACATGGCCTGTGTGAATTCTGGCCTTTCCCAGCTTTGGATAATTTATCATGAATCTGTAACAGTAATAGTGGTTCGCATCCTGGGAACAAATTAGATTTCCCATAAAGCACTGTTGCCTTTAAAATGTTATAAGGGCACAAAAAGTAAATAAGGTTCAATGAAAAACAGTGCTTGAAAGTACAATCATTTTACTCAGTGAGAACTAAGACTCAGAGTTGTGTGTTACTTTCAGAGCAGCAAATGAATTGTTAGGGGAATGACACAGTTTTTCTGTTGGCAGAAGAGAACTGCCACTGAGTACTGATTAACATAAAAATTATAAACAAAATGAGAACATTTTTAAGTTGATGTTGGTCCTAATTCAGAATTTTCCCACACTTAGCTGTAAAAAGCCCACCGATGTCACCTTACCAGTACACAGAGCTCCTCTGTTTTGTGTCCTGCATAAAGAAAAGCTTCTCAGGTTTGGGGATAAATTTTAGCTCTAATGTTTCTCACCACAGAGCATGCAGTGAGGGCCAGGCATTCAGTGGCGGTGCTACTCTCTGTTCTTTGCCTTGTCTGCTTGCCTGAAAAGCACTGGACTTTCATAGTTGAGCAGCCTGAAGAAAATGCTCCCAAATTCTTGGCAAGTCTGTTCTTCAGGTGGTAGAGGAGGCTGCCAGAAGGGGCAGAAGATAGAGAGCTAGATAGGCACATTAGTAACTCATTCCATGCATTTTCAAGATTAGAGACACCAGGATTCATTTCTCTATCAAGCTGAAAGCAGCAGTAGCTGAATAGTTGCTGTAGGACCAGTGCTGCTCATGTACTTTTTGCAGCTATCTGCCAGAGACAAGGTCCTGTTTTCCATGCAGAAGCCAGACTGAAGCTGCTGCTCAGTTTAGGCAGCAATGGACACCAGGACCTGAAGTTTGTGATTAGGCTCACAACAGAATTAAGCTGCAGTTCGAAGGACAAGTGATGTCAGGTTGGGGGTTTAGTTCAGTTCCAGCTCTGGAGGAAGTAGAAACGTATCTCTACCTGTATAAGAGCACACAGCAGCCAAATGTACTGGTTGCTCTCCCCTTTCTAAGGCCAGAACAGATGATTTCTAGCTAGGATAGATGATTTACAAGAAGGTGTAAAATCCTCATCATGCACCTAATTATGCTTTACTGCACTATGGGGGGATATTTCCTTCTGTGTCCATCTGGTGATCAGGCTGTACCCTGAAGCATGTTCATTGATTGCCCTCATATTTTTGTCTTCCAGTTAATATAACTGCTGATGCTTTATTTTTATTCGTATGAATGTCTAAGCCTTTTTGAAGCATTGAAAATTATGATTAATTGTGCAATGAAAATCAATAATGGAAGTGCTTACAAAGCCAGCTTGATTTGGGAGCGAATCCCAAAGACAGCTGCTTTCTCTAAGAGTGATGGGAAAAGCTGGAGAAAAGCAACAGCAAAAAATTTCAGATCCTGATGCATTATTTTGGTGATATTTGTCATAGGCTTAACCCTTTCAGCATCTGCTGGGAGCTTTATTACTGGCTGCTATTACCGCTTCATGAAAGCAAAACCTCAAATCCATCAAACAAACAAGAATACCCAATTAAACAGAGGTGCAGTGAAAAGCAAAAATATTTATATTTCCTGTACCAGAATGCAGCCCCGTACCTTTGGGGTCATGACAGATTCATTTTTCAAGGGAGATTCCAGAGACAGAGATATGGTAATGCATTTACTGTAGTATCCCTGCCAACAGCACTTACTCCCTTTTGCACACCGGCAGGTGCTGGCGTTTTGCCTAGGTTAAGTATCCAATTTTTCTCCATTCTCAGAGGAGAGCATTGTTGGAGCTCACACATGCCAGTCTCTAGAACTCCATACAGAGTGAGTGCCATCTCGTGGTTAGCTCTCCCTGCTGCGCTGCGCTGGTGCCACAGCTCTCAGCGCCGCTGCAGAGCGAGAATATTCCCAAAAGCAGCGTCGGGGCAGGGGACCAAATAAGGGGAGGGCTATGTGGCAGGTGCCCGGCTCCGGTGCTGGGATGCTGAGCAGGAGGAAAAGCTGCCTCTTTCACAAAACATTCTTCAAATAACAGCATACATCACCTGGCCCTTCTCCAGAGCCTGAGGTAGAGGCAGCTTTCGATCTCCAATGCTCCTGAATCCCTACATCTTGACTAGTGGAAATGTATGGTGTGCAAAAGTCTCCTCTTCTTGCCTCTCTCAGCAGGCTCCTCTAAAAATCCTACCCCTATGCAAAAACCTGAGTTGTGAAGGGCTGATGAATGGGAAATGTCTAAAAATCCTTTCTATTCTCTGGGTAGAGCAAGTGCCTCCATTCATTTGGGATCAAGGGAAAAGCCTGGTAATACTGCCATTTGCCATCTGCCATCTGCTTCATCTTTCATGACTGTCCCTGAATCTGGGGTGAGACCATCTCTCTGAACAGGGAACCCAGAGCAGGGCTGTCTTCAAGGCAGGATTACCTGGTCCTTTCAGGTCTATACCATCTATCCAGCCGAAAATGGCCATTTCAGTTTGCAAACATACACACATTTATGCAACACACACAAAATACATGGTCATCCCACCCATGAGAATTTCTGCAGTCAGTTTCCTCTCTCTGCTTTTCCTCTGCAGGACTCCCAAGTCAATCATTAAGGGAGAGCAACTGCTTTTTCAGTGCCACCCCTCTCCTCTGGCAACAGCAGGTCCTACATCTGAGAAGGGGAGGAGCGGCAGAGATTCCACAGTTTGCTAACTCCCCTTTGCCGTGCAATAAGCTGGGGTGGCATCTCCATTGTATAACAATTGCGATGTTCTCCTCCTCTGCCAGCTTTGGGAAATGCTGTGACCAGACAGTAGGCCTTAGGACGCTGTAGCTTTCCCAGCCTGTATTAAATACATAGGTTCATAAGAGGCACAGGGCAGCCAGATCTCGTCAGGAACAGGCTCTGGCCATTACTGCAGAAACAAAGCAGCACAACTGCATTGCAGAATGCTTAAAAGAAGCAAAGTTTATGGGCACACGAGCAAAGGAAGAGCATGATAGGCATTGTGCCAAACAGAGAAAATCACACTGCAGGTCCAGCTAGCTGAGTGTCCCACCTTTGGCAGTGTCTCAGAGTGCCATGTTCAGAAATAGCCTAGGAAATAATTCTTCCCGCTCTCTGCAATCTGTGGTTTCAGTAACAATACAGAAGACATATCCTTGGCAAACCTACAGATTATTTTTAAATATCTCTCTGTTTCAGCTTTATGATACACACTTCCCCATTAGCACATGCACTACTAAAAGCAAAGACTACACATTTGGCTTTATAGAACATTTTATTTGGAGAGATATCTTATGTAATTGAATATTGGTTCTTTATTAAGGCAATTCTGAAGGGCTGGAGGAGAGGGAGGGGGATAGGGAGAGAGCTGAGACTGTGTCAACGGGATTACATTAAGGCAAAATTCCCTCCTTCTGCATTTCACCACAGTAAAATCCATGTAAAGGCCAGAAAAATAAATGTCTCATGCCAAGGAAGAGATTCAGTGCAAATATATCCCACTGACTATCTATAGACAGGGCTAGGTTTTCATCTGAGGCAAACTGACAGTGCCTTGTTAACTGCAAAGCTAAGCTGATTTAGCCCCATTGAGGATCCTAGCCTGGGTTCAGGGAAGCATTTTAGTATGTGTTTCATATGCAAGCACAGATTTAAATGCTCTCCTGAATCAGAGCCGCAGCCCCTTGAGTGCAAGTCTGTGAAGTTAACAGAGTTTAATTTTTATCGACTACATAAATATGTCATTCTGCATCCCTTTGGTTCACTTATTGTATTGCTACTAACTGAGTACATTCCCTTAGTTCCTTTTACAAGGTTTCCATTTCTATCATGCTTTGCAATCTGTTTATGTTTTAAGTGTATTATGACATAAAAATTACTTATCCTCTGGAGAACGTTTCTCGCAAAGGTTCCAGAGTCTGGAGGACCAGGCTGTAAGTATGTTTTTTTCAGTGAGCAGTAATGTAACCTGTGAGTAATGTCACTGATGGCAGAGGCATAACTTGCAGGGAAAAGTACTGTTCAGTTCACATACCAGCACCACATCACAGACACCAAATACTTCTCTCTTTCCAAAAGAATTTCCTAAGAGGATGCTACCATTCCAAAAATATAGTCACTAATATTTGAATTGGCTTGGGGAAACCCCTTGTGTTACCCCAGGTGCAAACTGAAGGTAAGTATGGCAGAAAGGCTATGAAAAGCATGATGACATTTTCAGGCAGAAGCAGTGTATAACATTTCATAGTCCTAAAAGCTGTCTGTATCTCCCAAGACAAAAAGATGTCCAGGTGACTTCTGACAGAAAACCCCCATATCCATTAATAAAAGGATATGTTTAGGCCTCTGTATTGAAAGCTTATTGAGGAATATGAAATTGTTATATCTAGCAAAGTGGAAAATAAGGTGAAGAAATATGAAGCACATACTACTGTTCAAAACAAAATATTTCCTGGATACACCTGACCACAAGACCTCTGTATGATCTGGAACCATGTATAACATTCATACCTTAAAAACATGAGCACCCTGCATATTTCTTTGATACAGAAAAGAGCATCCAGTTTGAGGGAATCTAAAGGGTGAATAACAGGCATCAGTACAAGTCTTTTGTGCTTTAAACTTTCTTCATGCCTTTTCCCATGAGGCAAGCAAAGACTGTCATGACCATTTTAGGTTTTACTTCAACCAGGTCTTCTGGAAGGGCATAGACTCTTGCTCCAATTTTTCTTGCCATAGAGATGGCATATCTGCATTGCAGGGATGAAAAGAGAAAAAAAGGGAAAAAACAAAGACATAAATTAGTGCAGTAGCATTAATTTTCCCTCTGTTAAGTCTTTTACATGGTCAATACAAAAGTAGATTCACCCAAGTTAGACCTTTCTACAGGAATGTACGAGACAGGTTCATAAAGAACTAAATTTCTACTAAAAGGTAGAGTGTATTCCCAGATGGTTAGAACACTGATTACCCACAAGAGGGGAGACTGCAGGTCAAATTCTGGTATGAACTATTTAGTCTCCCATCCCCTGAAAGATTATCCTCACAACCAGCCATTCTGGTCTTACTCTCCCTCCATCCCTGAGACTCAGTCCTTCTGCATAAACAAACTTACAAGGATGGAAGCAGAAGGCTGATGTCAGTGGAAATCAGTGCTGTTGGAAATCAATGCTGTTGGAAATCAACATTCTGGGACTTCTGTTTCAGTCATACCCAGAATGCGCCCTGCTCAGAGTGCACTACTGCACAGCTATTGGCTGTTCTCCAGTAGGTTTGTCTCTTCTTTCTGTTTTTTTCACTAATAAAGCTAGAAAATCCCAGGTTCTTCTCTCTTCAGAGTACATACATTTGTGAAATTATCCCCAAAATGTAGAGAAACATTGGCAGTGTGGGGGGAGGATGGTGGGAAATGAGAAAAGGAATGGCAGAGGAATTAAGAAAATAAGTACAGAGAAAAGCACACATAGAATTAAAAGGAAAGAAAGAGGACAGATGGTAGGAAATGGAAGGGGAAAAGTCTATACAAAAATTATGGCAGCTCTGATTGCTTTACAATCATCCTTTTCTCGTTTGTAGTTACCACATTGAAAAGGCAAAGTTAAACTGATGATCAGATCAGGTGGTGATCTGTGTAACTCTGAAAGGAAAGGGAAATGTCCCCAGAATTGACTCTCTGCTAGGAAATCGTTTGCATTCAGGGGAAAAAACATCAATATCCACATCCACTGAATGTTTTTCAGGCATGAATCCTATCCTCCCCTTTCTGTCTTAAATATGCCCTTGTTCCACCTCTATGTGACTAGAGAGCTACCATGACCTCTAATCACTGTTTTCCATGGCTCACTATTGTTGGCATTGTTCCCTGATCTCTGAAAGAATTTTAAATTTAACATGAGAAAATGGGAGCTTGTGAAGCCAAGTGATTTTAATCCCTTCAAGGGATTTATAAAGCAGGAACTACAACATTACACACTTCATTTCCATTGATAGTCCTTTTACTACCTAATTCCTAGCCTTCATGCTTCTAACTCTGGTGGTATTTCTCAATTGAGGTTGTGCCAAATGAGAATGACAGGAGAGCAGTTTTCAAAGACAGAGTTAGGCAAGCTTGAACAGGTAACTCATGGTAAGTGTCACTTGGCACAAACATACTTAGCATTATTTAGTTTCTCCTCATCATTCAGGTCTTCTGTTTTCAAGAGGTCATACTTGATTGATCCTGGTTGAATGGCATCAATGAGATCCAGGACTGGCATGCTGGTGCTGATTTTGCTATCCTGCATAGATGAAAAATAAAATTAGATGCAAGAACAGGATGACAGATCTCCCACAAAACCAGGGTCTAGACTTAAGAGCAATGGAGCAAAGTTCAGTCAAATACCATTTAGATCTTCAAAAAGGGCTGCTTAGAATAATTTTTTATCTAAGGTAGACTAAGAACTCTTTCAAGGATCGTTTTTTAACCCAATTGATGAGACCTCATAGAATTGTTTAGGTTAGAAAATACTTTTAAGATCACCAAGTCTACCACTAAATCATGTCCCTAAGCACCACACCTACACATCTTTTAAATCCCCTAAGGATCCTCAACCACTTTCCTGGGCAGCCTGCTCCAGGGCTTGACAACCCTTTCAGGGAAGAAATTTACCCTGATACCCAATCTAAACCTTCCCTGGCCATTTCCAAACTTAAGGCCATTTCCTCTCATCTTGCCACTCATTATCTGGAAGAAGAGACCAGTCCCCATCTGCCTACAGCCTCCTTTCAGGGAGTTGTAGAGAGTGACAACATCTCTCTTCAACCTCCTTTTCCCCGGGCTAAACAATCCCAGCTCCTTCAGCCCCTCCTCATAAGACTTGTGCTCCAGGCTCTTCCCCAACTGTGTTGCCCTTTTCTGGGCATGCTCCAGCACCTCAGTGTCCTTCTCATAGAGAGGGCCCCACAAGTCTGGATTTGAGGTGTGGCCGAGTACAGAGGCACAATCACTTCCCTGGTCCTGNTTTTAAGATCACCAAGTCTACCACTAAATCATGTCCCTAAGCACCACACTTACACATCTTTTAAATCCCCTAAGGATCCTCAACCACTTTCCTGGGCAGCCTGCTCCAGGGCTTGACAACCCTTTCAGGGAAGAAATTTACCCTGATACCCAATCTAAACCTTCCCTGGCCATTTCCAAACTTAAGGCCATTTCCTCTCATCTTGCCACTCATTATCTGGAAGAAGAGACCAGTCCCCATCTGCCTACAGCCTCCTTTCAGGGAGTTGTAGAGAGTGACAACATCTCTCTTCAACCTCCTTTTCCCCGGGCTAAACAATCCCAGCTCCTTCAGCCCCTCCTCATAAGACTTGTGCTCCAGGCTCTTCCCCAACTGTGTTGCCCTTTTCTGGGCATGCTCCAGCACCTCAGTGTCCTTCTCATAGAGAGGGCCCCACAAGTCTGGATTTGAGGTGTGGCCGAGTACAGAGGCACAATCACTTCCCTGGTCCTGCTGGCCCCACTATTTCTGATACAGGCCAGGATGCCATTGGTCTCCTTGGCCACCTGGGCACACGCTGGCTCATGTTCAGCTGCTGTCAACCAGCACCCCCAGGTCCTTTTCCACTGGGCTGCTCTCCACTCACTCCTCCCCCAGTCTGCAGCACTGCATGGGCTTGTTGTGACCAAAGTGCAGGACCCAGCGCTTGGTGTTGTTAAACCTCATACAACTGGCCTTGGTCCATCAATCCAAACTATCCGGGTTCCTCTGCAGAGCCTTCCTGCCCTTCAGCAGATCAACACTCCCACCCAGCTTGGTGTCCTTTTGAAAAATGATGAAGGGTGCACTTGATCCCCTCATCCAGACCTTCAGTAAATATGTGAAACAGGATCAGCACTGACAGTGAGCCTTGGGGAACCCCTCTAGTGGCAGGCCATGAGCTGGATGTGACTTCATTCACCACCACTCTCTGGGCCACGCCACGCAGACAGTTTTTTACCCAGTGAACATGAACTCATCCATGCCATGAGCAGCCAGTTTCTCCAGGAGAACGCTGTGGAAAACTGTGTCAAAGGCTTTACTAAATTCCAGGTAGACAACATCCACAGCCCTTCCCTCATCCATTAAGCAAGTCACTTTGTCACAGAATACAATGTCATTAAATCAAAAGATGGAGTGTGGGGCTAGTGAATTTGCTTCCTGTGGGCAGAGGACACTGATACACATCTACTGATGGGAGGTGCGAGGGGGATCAGCAGTGTGATTTCTGAACTTGTTACTTGAGGTTTGATGGATCTGTTCTCATCTGCTGTAAACTGCTGACTTCTATCCACTGAGTGTTCCCCAGCTTGGGAAGCCCCATAGATACGTTAGCAGAATTGGAAGCTCTCTAGAAGTGGTCCATCTCTGTGTTTGTGTTATCTTGCAAAACAGGCTAAGGTCCCCCTGAATGGTAGTTCCAGATTATAAACGTATTGCTATTGTTAATTTTCATATTGTTAATTGTAATTGCTGTTGATCCAAATCAACAGCACAGCAGTTCTTGCTTAATTCCAGTCATCATTCCTGGCTTCATACTTTGACTTCCCATGTCAAATCAGAACTCAAGGTGTTTCCTGTTACGTTCATATCATATTTCTACTACCTTTTCATAATAGAGAACGTTGAATAAATTCTGTATATTCAAACATGCCTTTAAAAGGGAATGACAAATACTCAAACTCTGTAGTTAGTTATACCATAATTAGAGTGTGCTTGTATATGCATACATACATCTATATACAGGCAACCTATATAATATACACACAGGCACACTGAATATGAGATTCCTAAGCAGAGTCTTCTAACAAAAAACCATACCTTGAAACTGGAGATGGTTGAATCCTTCCCAGCTGCAGTCAGTGTTTCATTGACCCAGCTGACAATGATTTCATCGTTGACCTTCTCTCCGCCACCAATGTCTTCAAGGATATTCAGGGTGTACCTTAAGAGGAAAGCCAGGATATTTGCTCAAAGTCTACCATAACCTCAGAAATGTCCTGTACATGTGCAGCTCGACTGGGATCACCCCAACAGTCCTCTCGGATCTGATATCCCTCTGCCTCCTACACACTCACAGTGCATATGATTTATATTATAACATGATTAATCTAATGAGTCTAATTCATCCACAATTCCTTAATCACTGTTTTGGGAGTGTTAAAAGGTTTTGATACTCAAAATTCCTAGAGGGTCCCTCTTAACGGATCTCAGTGTAAATGACTCATTCTCATAATGCTTAAAAAATAATCACTGACTTCAGGGACAGAAGGGAATCATTCTGCTCACCTTCTGCCTAAAACCAAGCCTGGAATGTTTTGCTTATATATGAGCATACACCTTGGAAAGACATCCCAAAATGATGGCAAGCAATCACTACATCCCTAGTTTAGTTACCTACCTGATAAACCTATAACTTGCTCTATAGTCTGTATTCAGTTCCTAACTATTGAATCTCTTTACACTCAGTTATGGAGCTCTTAAACACACAAACATACACACACAAAGAATTGCATTAAAATGAGGAGAGCTACTGAGTTGTACACACTTCAGACAGCAGGTTACAAAACTTCTGCATCAGTTCCTTGTCCCCATTCCCTGATATTGAACCCTTCAGCTTCTTTTTCTCTTTTACACACAATGAACATTTATTCATGCTATACAGATAGTGACAATAATAATCTTCTACATGAGCTGACTGTGATGGCCTTGCCCACAAGACATGCTTCCTGATTGCATCCCTAACTAGGAGTGAGCAAAAGGTTGCTCTGCCTTTTTATTTAAGTGCAAACAGAGGAGTGAGAAAGATGTAGCCTGTAAAGCCTTCTCAGTGATAGCAACAGGAAATTATTCCAATGCAAATTGAGTATACCAAAATGCTCTGAAGTTTGTGGCTGACTGACATACCTTCTCATCAACTGCCAGATTAAGGCCAGCGTGAGTGTACGGTTTCCTTCATTGAGATCTTGCCCAGCAATGCCAACAAGGGAAAATTTGGCTTGATTCTTTCCCAATTCCACTGCATAGTTGCAGTTTTCGAGCTGTTAATGGCACAGTCAGTTGGTGTGGTTCAAAAACATAGGGGAAAAAAAAAAAAAAAGAAAAGAGAAGAGAAGACAAGACATTGTTAATTAAAATTCCTTGGATTGCTCAGCCCACATCCTCCTGGGCAAACAGGAACTTTGGAGCCCTGTGATAATACAGCTGTTTGAATACCAGCAGGCAGTTCCATCCCAAAAATACCATGGTAAACAATTAACATTGAAGGCAATGTTATACTTCATCATCAGGGCCTGAAAAGCAGATTACTCTGGGAAAAAACAATTACGGCTCATAGGTACCTCCAGCATCATGGCATTGCACTGAGACAAAGGGTTGGTGTCCCAGTCAATATTTTAGGTCAGCAGATCACTCTGGTTTCACTGGATGGGATTACTCATCCAGATAGCTGCAAGAAAGCTTTGTATTTAGCAGCAACTGTGTGATCAGTTCTTGATGCATTTGGTCAAGACTGCTTAGCATCACTGTCTTCATTTGATGTGGAATGCAGTGATCCAGACAGCTGCAATTAAGCTGGTGCCATATGTCTCATGGTGCAGATACATTATAATTGGTGCTTAAAACAGCAGCAAAAGTGGTCTGCAAATACAGATTTTAAATAATTATGCAAAAGCTGTCAAGTCTTTTTACTTTACAAATATTTTTCACCTGTCAACAGAGCAAGTGAGTTGAATGGATGTTTAATTTTCACTGTGAAAAATTATTCACTGACTAGACAAAAAAATAATTTAATGTGTTGTAGTTGGCACTGGAGAGCTACATGAGTGCCCACACTGCTGTTTGAAACTACATAGACATTCTCTGAAGATAAGGCATCACTACTGGAGCTATTCAACATTTTTATACCTTCTTCATGTTGCCACCCAGTTTAGGATATGGTGGTTTATTCACTCTGTTCCAGTCTACTGGCACTTTGATCTTTTCGTAGAGCTGGAAGATAACCAAGGCATCTGACAGGTCACTGGAAATGAAATAAAGATACATTAGTGTCCAAAGAACAGAGAAAAGAAACACAACTAAACATAGTAGAGGTAAATTTAGTTTCCTAAAAAACAAGAAGCAGCATATATTCTTATAGGGTCCGAAAGTTTTTATATTTTTAAAAACAATTTCTGGCTGTATTTATCATCTGAAGAAAGCGTAATATCTTGTCTTACCTGTATAAGTGATTTACACGTGGGTTAACACCCAGGGAGTTCATCCAGTTCCTGAATGTCCTCTCTTCCCTTGTCTCACCTAAAACAACAGATACATCAATCAACAGGCCTGCAAAACACACCACTTCAATAAAGTGTCTTGTGAAGAAACCCTAACTCTGAATTTACAGCACACTGAAAGAACAAAAGGAGGCGCTGGGTGACATGTGAAATAAGGAAGCACAGTGCACAATGCAATGTTTCTTCATGCCTTATATATTATGGTATTCAGGCAGATTGGCCCTTATATGCCTGCAGGAATTCAAGAACAGCCTCTGCCCCAGCATGAACAGTTTCACTATGAGGCTGAGAAAGAAGGACCTGAAGCTCAGCAGATGATCCCAACAATGGTGGTCCTGACCTCAATCCAGAGCAAGCAGGGAGCAGGTTTATGCAAGATACAATTTTTTAAATTATATTCTCAAATAAGATAATGCCAAATCAACTCTAATTTCAATTAGTAATCATACTGAATAGTCTGCATTGGCTCAGACATCCCACAAACATTTGTCTTTAACATGTGTTATCTGCAGAACAGACCCCCAGATCATGAGAAGCTGCACACAGATAAAGGGCAACCTCTGTTTCTAAAGGCTGCTTGTGCTAACAGTGCAATGAATACATGTCTGAAGGATGTAAAATTAGGTTGATATATCATCAACTCAGAGCTGGCGATATGTGGCACGAGTGGCCAGAAACACCTTTTCTTTGCATTTTCCTGACCTTCAATGGAGCTCCAGTCGATGTCCTGGTTCTCTGGCTTATGCAGGGCAGGGTATTTGTTGAACAAGTTGGCGATGAAGGCCAGATTTAGCTTGGGGTTCCCCCGGACGACGTCGGTGGCTGTGACGAACTGCCGGCAGCCCAGGCGCTCGGCCTGCTGCAGCATGCACTCCGCTCGCTGGACATCGTCCTTCTCCTGCACCGGCACAAAACGGGCCATCAGCCTCACCCCACCACCTGGCACTGCACACGAGACCCACCTGGGCTCTCTGTGGGTGGATATAGGTGTGGGACTGTTGAAGAAGGTCCTTGATGGATTTATAGCTATGCCCTGTCCCACTTACTAATGGCAAGCCTGTCTTTTCAAATGGGCTTCAGCTGCAATTCAATCATCTCATCATATAGCTTTTAGTCATATTCCATATAAAATGTGATGGTTTGATGAAATTCCCAAATCAATGTACTTAAATACACTTGCTACATGCTAGTAGTTTATCGGTGTGGTTGAACAGTTGCTAAAGTTTCAGAGCTAATATCTAACAAAAGTCAAAACACATCATTCTTTGAATTCGAAAGCTTTGATTTCTGAAATACAAGATCACGTTACAATGCTAAAAAGAATTTGCTTGTTCTGACATCCCAGTGCAACCCTATGTTGACCAGCAATGCAAGTAACAGACAGAAAATATTGGCAATTACTCTAAACTTATCTCATCTTACCCTTAATCCTGACATGTCAATAGTAATAGCTGGAATGCCTTCTTCATCTCCCTTGGGAGCGACTTGGTTCAGCAAATGGTAATAAGCTCTTGAGTCCTGTGACAGACAGAGAAATTAAAGGGAAGAAAAATTACATCTAAAGCTCAGCCTCTGCATGCCAGTGCTTCCCTAACAATGTGCCTGCATGCTTTGGTTTTATTACATTGATCATTGGGCTACATAATTAAATTAATTAAGCTGGAAGCACTTAGCAATTTCTACTTTATGCTGTGTTTGCCAGATCTATTTCTTCCCTAAGCCAATATATATGTGCTGCAGAACATTTAACACGCAATACAAAATACTGTGTGTTGCACTTATAAAAAGGACAGCAACAGTGAAGAGATATTAGTATTTACTTAATCTGAACACAGAATTAGAGATAAGAAAATGCATACCTTTATAATGTTGTAGAAGTCAGGCTGCTGAGCATTTAATAAAAGAAAATGCAGAAGGAGAAAGCAGATGTTTAAAGCTGATTTCTAAGCAATGCTGGAACAGTTATGGAAGAGAAAGCATAGTTTTCAAGGACAAAGGTTAAAACCAACAACAGTATCAGCATTTTTCAAGCAAAAGGGCAGGAACAAGATAAGAATTTAACATGTTGTGTCTTTAATCTTTTGTGAAATACAACATTGCTTCCATATGTGGACAATACTCACTTCAAAAACAGCTCAAAGAACTGAAAATAAAGCAACATATTAATGTCTAGGGACTTGACTAACTAACTCAACTAATGTTCTTCAAAAGATAAAGTAGATTATATGAACTATTTTAAATATTTTACATCTACATTACTACCCAACATATCTAGAAGTGGTTATTTATAACAGAAGCAAGGTGGGGAGACAGAGAATGACTGTAAATGCTGAAGTCTCAGAAATGTGTGCCTTATTTTCCAACTGTAAAAACCCTAAGTGTGATTTAGCTTCAGCTGTAGACAGGATTTAGTCAGTTGCACTACAGTCCTCTTAGCCAGTCTACAGGAAGATGGGAAAGACTCTATTCCCTTCCCTTTTTATATTCCCCAGTCACCTCCACCCAGTGAACCAAAAATCTGTTACAATAAAAAATGGACTGTCAAATGTGACTCTCCACCCCTCCTGTAGCACTGCCCATGTTTTTTTTCTGTATTTCAAGTAAATGCTTGTGCTTATGCTTCAGTCCCTAGTGAAGCCTACGACCATGTATCTCTGGAGCTGGCCCTTCCCTTGCTATACTGGCAGGTCAGGTTGCGGCTGGTGAAGTCAGTGTGCCAGCCAGCCCCTGGAAGCCAGCCCTGACACGTTCCCTTATAGCTCTGGGACGCTGGCTGGGCCTCACGCTGGGTTTTAGTGTCTGAAATTCATCTGTGTGCACCACTGAGGTTCAAACACACCTTTCTGAGAAGAATGAAAGCCCTACAAGAAAGCTGTGTTGAAATCTATACCCATGCGCCCAGTATGTGAAATATGCTGCAAGGACTCAAGACCCATCCCTGCAAGTGCTTCCCAGTCTAGCAATATTATTTTGAACACTTCCACTGAATTAGAAGTTGCAGGTAAGTGCATTTAGAGCTACAGCAAAGGTTAGCAAAGGTCAGGGCAGAGGAGCACATAACCCAGGTGCAGTACTGAAGGAAAGATCAAGTGGGGGAATTGGAAGAGCCCCATCCCATTCCTCTACATCTAGTTACATGTTTCAGGAAGGTCCAGGCTTTTCCAAACTAAAGTCAGGTCAGAAGTCATTTAGGGACATTTAGGAAGGAGGAGAGCAAGAGAGGCAAGGAACTGAAAATACACTGGCAGAGTCCATATGCCCTGTCCAGAGCCAGCAGCCATTCCTTTCCCAGGCATTTGCTGTGCAGTGATGACTGCAAGGTCAGGAGAAGGAGGACAGGTAAATTTCACTAAAAACATTTTATGTACCCAGCTCCATGTCTTCAACAAAGCAGTTGCAGCTGCTTGGATTGTTTCAGTGCTCAATCCCTGTGTGGAGGACAGGAATTTGGGTTTGGAGCTGCTGTTTTGCTATTGTTGGTTGGTGTTTCTCATACCTTGATATCTGAGCTGAAGTTGTTGACTTTGTTGATTCCTGCATTTTCCAGGTGATAGTTTGCCCACCTCAGCAGCAGATCCTCTGGAGACAACTTCATCAGATCCTCCAGGCTCTCTCCTTCTCTCAGAAGAGCGATCAAGGCTAAGCAGGCAGGAAAAAACAAGAAAAAAATAATGATGTGAGCACTTTTTGAGGAGCATGCATGGCTGTTTTCTCTCTTACACATTTTGCTACCCTAGTATCTAAAGGTGAGTGGCTAAAGTGCTGGCAAAATTCAAGCTGGGTTAGCATGACAGAGGACATAATCAGACATCAATAAAATAAGAACAAGGCTGTTATTTGTCTATCTAGTAGTGGATCATACAGAAGTGGAAGACAATTTCAATGGTCTAAGAACTACTCACGACCTATAAAGGTTATCTAGTCAACGCCCCCTAAAATGAGCAGGGACATCTTCAACTAAATCAGTTTGCTCAGAGCCCTGTTTAACCTGACCTTGAATGTTTTTAGGGCTGGGAGATCTACCACTTCTCTGGACAACCTAGGCTAGTGTTTCACCACCTTCATCACAAAAAAATGTCTTCCTTATATCTAGTCTAAATCTACCCCCTTTTGTTTAAAGCTATTATGCCTTTTGCTATGACAACAGGCCCTGCTAAAAACTTTGTCCCCATCTTTCCTATAAGCTCCTGGAACTTATACTAGTACTATAAGGTACTGGAAGGTGCTGTAAGGTCTCTCCAGGCTGAAAAATCACAAATCTCTCAGCCTGTCTTCATATAAGTGTTCCAGCACTCTGAGCCTTTTTGTGGCCCTTCTCTGGACCCCCTCCAGCAGGTCCAAGTCTTTCCAGAGCTGGATGCAGCAATGCTGAGCACAGGGATAAGACTGGAATGAATATATGAACACAGACTTTCTGCAGCTCAGATGAAAGAAATCTCAGTGACCTTCACAGTGAAACTGGATTCACACAGGTATTCTGGACTACTTGCACATGACTTCATAGGCGTGTGGGCCAGTAGGGTTAACTTGTCTGTCAATTGGAGAAGATACCCTATTTATATAGAAAAATTAATATAGTATTCATATTCATGAAAGGAGGAACAGACAGGAGGAAAGGACTGACTGTTGCAACTGCAGTATGTTTAGCTCATCTCTGGAGCATGAAAGGCTTTAGGACAAGTTTGGAAAAGAAGAACTAATAACATGAAAACTAGTTATTAATGTGATAAAAAGGGAGAGTCATGTTATTCTGATCTTCTTCCAATATCTTTTGTCAATCTTTGAAATTAATATGGATTTGCTACATAAAGAAAACAGTAGAGACATACTATATATGAAGTTCCAAAGATGATTTGATATAGGGTGTAATGGGGTTAAAATGGACCAGAGGGGCATAATAGAAGCATTTGAAAGTAGATGGAGGATTTTATGAATAGAACAGTGTTAACACTTAGAGAAGTAGGCTGGAAGAATGATTCTTGTGGAGTGGATCATGGATTGATTTTTAGATTAATGTTTTCTCTTTTTTTTGCATCAATTATCTCGGCACAAACACTGGGAACGTGCTGAAAATGTGAAGATGATATTCACTAGGTGGCATAGTCAATACAGAGGATGATCAGGAAATCAGACAGCGCGAACTAGATGACAGTAATAAAAATGGAATGTAATTTAATAGTGCCATGTTCAAAGACATCACTAGGGAGTTAGAATGAATAACTGCTATTAGCTAAAAGCTTATATGAACAGAGGATGAGAACAACTTGAGTGTATTAGATGTCCTCTGAGCTACACTGAGCCACCATTTGATATGACCATAGGAAAAATAAACAAGATATTAAGTGCATCCTAGGTAATTCCCATAGAGGTTGGGATATATTACTGCCTTGACATCATATGCTGATGAAAATTCATAGGAAATACAGTGTCCTATGTTCAAAAAATGGGAATTTTACCTGGAACAGCTGAGAGAAGGTCTATCAGGGAGAAAACCTGAAAAGAAATCGAAATAATCTTGGCTTGTCTACCCTGATAAATGGAAATATTAGATGAGAAGTGAAGAAGGAAATACCAGAAAGTAAAAAATAGCAATTAAGCAGGGCAAGGCTACCTACACAGAAATGGGAACTGGAAATTCTGGGAACTGGTGGCTCTGGCAATGAAAGGGATAGAAATGTGAAAGGGGTGAGGCAATGATGGTAACACGTGCATGGAAACTAGGGGAAAGAAGTGTCACTGTTGATTGGGTGGACTATCCAGCGGCACCAAGAAGCAAAATGAGGTGCCATGTGGACTGCATGTACAAAGCCACAGCCTCATGCTGCTGCTAGTTCATGGGAATTTTGGCATTGGGGAGACACATCTGGAGTGCCAATATGTGTCTCCTCAATACAAAACAGATACTGACAAACTGAAACAAATTTAGTAGAGGGAGACCAAGCCGGTTGGATTGGAGTATGTTATATATGTGAAGAAGATGAGAAAACTGCATTTGTTTAGCCTGGAAAGAGGTTTAAGAGGGGAACAAGTATTGTCTTAACCATTACAGAGGAGCCAGATCTGCATTTTCCCAGTATGTACAGCAAAAGGATGAGAAGTGGTGGATACAAGGTGCAGGAAGGGGAACTCCAACTTAGATATAAGGAAAAAAAAATCAGCACAAGAGTGGTTGAGTTCTGGAATAGGCTACCCAAAGAACACTGGAAAAGGCCCTGAGCAATCTCATCTAACCTTAAGACCTGTAAGCAGGTAGCTGGATGGCTGAATCAGAAGACCTCCACGGTGGACTTCCAGAGGTTCCTTCCAGCCTAAATTATTCTGTGACTCTGTAACTCTGATTTCACAAAGAAAGAGGAAATATTTGGCAATCAAGAGCAGAAAAGAGCAAAGCTTCCTGAATGCAGATTTCCTTATCCTAGATTTAATGCCAAAACACCAATGTACTTCGGTGCACACCATCATTCCTGACCCAAGGAGCATAAAATGGCTCTGAACATACAATTCTACAGACAGCCTCAGATTTTTGAGTGCTGGAACTTGTGAAGAGCAAGGAAAACTAGAGCAGTAAAAAAAAACCCAGACAACAAATACTTGAAGAAAAAAAATAAGATTTTTTTTTTTTTAAAGAGCTTTATCTTAAAGACAATTCACTGATAACAGTAGAGCACTGAAAGAGCCTTACATACCTTCATTCCTGCTGATCTCTATGTCGGCAAAGAGTCCAATTTTGATGACTTGCCACAAAAGACCCAGAACCAGGTAAGGTTTCCCTTCTTTTAAGTCTTCAGCTCCAATGTTAACAACATGGCACCCAATGGCTGAAGCAGAGTTGAGGGCCAAGTTCAGATTTTCCTAGGGAAAGAACAGACATTTTGAATGACGCAGTAACTGGAGACCTGAGGATACAGGAAGGGAGCACAGCCAAAACTAGTGAAATCTGTGGGCAGCTTCACTATGAATGCATTTATGTACATAGAACCATGCCTTTCCTGATGCAGTGCTCCAGGTGGGGTCTCACTAGAGTGCAGGGACAGAATCACCTCGCTTGACCTTCTGGCCACACTTCTTCAGATGCAGCCCAGAATACGTGTCTGGCCACAGGGAGCAGGGGAACACAGAATTTTCTGGCAATTACAGGTAAGTAATGGGTCCCAACATGAGTACAGAAAGAACTTCTCTTTAGCAAAGGTTAAAGAGACCATGTCACAAGGCCCTGGAGTTCAGAGCATATGTCTGCATTCACAGTGATGTCCTGGATCAATCCTAGCTAGTACAGACTGAGCTACAGCACGGAGCAGGCTCTCCTCTGTTCAGTCTTGCACACATGGAGAATGAGGGAGCTAAAATCAAACTGACTGGCAGATGCTCCAGGCCCAGCTCTCCCCAAGCACTGTGCAATAGCCCTGACACCTGAGATACAAGTAAGTTGCTAACTGGCAATGTTTACAAAAAGCACACTGTCACAGGAATCACTATGAATAAACCTGTTCAGTTTTTAACCTCACAGTTCAGCCAAGGTCAGAACTGGTAAAACCCGGATATTTTCTTTTCGAACCTTGGAATATGGACTCCTGGTTTGGGAGTGCTCAGTGGAATAGGAGGAATTCAGTGATTCCCAGTGAGGGACAAAAAACAAAAACAAGTGATATTTCAGGAGTATCATGATCCTTTGCCACTTCCTGTCCATTTAAAACAAAAGGAATAAGAAAATCTGATCCAACACGTCTATACTATTCAGTAAGGTGGTTTGGTAAACAGAGGACAAGGAAAGCAGGCAAAGAAGCCTGGAAAACACAATTTATCACAGAGATTTGCAATTTTTCACATGAATTTCAGCACTGCTGGTATGACAGAGAGATCTGATTAGATACAAAATGCAGAGACGTAACGTAAATTCTCATAAGCTAGAAAAATTGGACTGTTTCAAATTAATTACCTTTTCTCCACCAGACAGCTGTAAAAGGGTTAAGTTAAAGTGGAATCTATATTGATCAAATCATGTCTATATGTGACAGGGATTGATCTGAGCTGCATCATTAAGCTATGCTGCTGACCAAAACGATTAGAACTGAAAAATGTGGTATACAGCATAAAAATCCAATTTAATGGCTTCTGAGCTTACTTGAGTCTGGCTAATGTTCCATCAAATCAGAGCAGCTGAAGGCTACTGGGTTAGGTTCATATCTATTTATATTCTATACTCAGATACACAGATGTTGTTCATATAAGAATCTCTCTACATTGTTGCGTGAGAAACACAATAAACTTCAAATGGGAGAAAATGAGCACTGTTTTGGTCCAATTTAAAAATCATATACATTGTGCACATAATAGAAATAAAGAAGCAATTCAGTACTCAAGGTAAACTAGCACAGCTTGTAAAAGGCAGGCAAAGGCTATGGTCCCACTTCAGGCATGCTGCACACCATGGTACTTCCAGGATCACAGTTAGTATTTTGGTGAGGACATCAGAGTGCAACACAGCAGTTGTGAGGCCAAGTCCATCATCATGCCTTAGATGTGGGGTTCAGCCTGTTGAGAACTACTCCAGCTGGAAGTGATCACTATACTATCTAGTTACTCTTGCATTTGTAAGGCATCTACCAAAAAAAGTATTTAAAGCTTTGACCTGGTAAACATTATACATTGTCTTTGCTCACTGTGATTGCTTATATGTTTGGAAAGAAACAGAAATATAGGTCTTTATGTTTTTATGACATGGACCTGAGCATCTCACTTTGCCACAAAAACTTTGCCTGATTGTGTTGGGCAGAGCCATGGTATATCCAGTTTTTGCTCCAAGTGATTATATGAAAGCATCATAAGGGGTGAAGCAAAGAATCTTGTTGTATTTTAGTACCTGTATTGTGAAGGGCGTGAGTTTCTTTTTGTTGATTGTTCTCTCATCAATGGTATCTGGCACTGAAAAGTTGATCATCTTACTGAAAATAAAAGGAAGAAAAACCCAAGAAATACACTAACAGCTATATGTGCACAAAATACAGGTATAGTTTTTGTCATGACATTCATTGTAGGACAAGTCTAAAGAAGTTACTGAAGAGTTACTTAACAAATATAGATAGTCACCCTCTGTTTCTATATATACACACAGAGGCACACAGTCAGTACTTGAGCAAGTCTTTTGGGTCACATACAGATCATACTAGAGGTGTGAGGCCAAGAATGCCACAAGGGGAAGTCATGTGAAAAATTTACTGTGCAGAAAATGACTGTGAAAGCACTCACTATTTTGTGCTTCTTTGTGTGAAACCCCAAAAGTCCTTGGGTAAAAATAAAACCAAGTAGCTCCTCAAATTTCACTGACTTCATCTAATTGTAAGGGTCTAGAGGCAAGAAAAAATTCTCATTAAACACAAAAGATGCTTTACATTTTTGAAGATAAAAGCAAAAAAAAATCCCTAGTATTATTAAGGCCCTGAGTCTGCTAAGGCCTAATGAGCTTAATGTAAATTCAGCAGCTTCTGTTTAAGCAGATATGTGAGTTTTTGCAGACTCATGGTTCCCATTTGTGAGAAAGATAGGTATTATTTACCAAAGCACTATGCCATCACCAACCGCCTGGAAGAGGTCATCTGTTTCTGGATTCATTGGGATCACATGCTTACAGTCAGGGTCCTTCTCAAGGGCTTTGTTAATCCAGTTGACAAAGGCATATTTTTCTTCCTCTGTGGACACAACATCAACATCATTTTACTTACAAAAGCAGAAGTCCTGGGGGAGGTGTCTATCCTAACCTACATGCAAGAAGGCTCTGAGGAGACAAGCAAATGAGCTGAAGACAGTAATGGGCTTGAGCTGGTTAATATTCTTTTGATAGTCCTTCCAGCTCACTGGGGTTGCCTGGTGTCATGAGGGTAAGCATATTATAGAGACTGGTAATGAAGTTCATGTGATTCAACTATATGCTGCAGATGCTAAGCTCTGTAAAGAGTAATTTGTATTTGCACCATAATTTGAATGCATTTTTGTATCACTCTGCTGAACAGAAATCCCACATAGCTTCAAATAAATTCAAGTAAGTCAATTCTGTATTGTACGTGTGGAATATCTAAATTGGCGAGGACTGGACTCTGACAATGAGCATTCAGAGGGTAATGGGCAAATGTTGCCTGTAGTTCAACAGGGCTGTAGCACAGCTATCCTGTACCAGCAGCAGCTCACACTGCCCCAGTAGCTCAGAGAAGGTGCTGTCTGTGCCCAGGTGGGTGGAAATGTTGTTGGAGCATCCTGTGTTCTCCCTGCCCCAGAGAGAGTCAGTCCCACACTCTTGCCCCTGGAGAAGACAGCCAAGGGTGGGATCGCCTGCCTGTGGAGCTGCTTCAGTGTGGGCTGTGCCCAGGAGGCAACAGAAGCAACCATGGCTGCCCCAAACTTTCAGCTTGGAGAAATAGGCTGAGAGAAGAGCCCTGATGGGGTTGTGCCCTCTATAGAAAAAAGTCCGGAACTATCTGAGTTTACAGAATGACTGCCAGACTATGATAGAATGTAGGAGGAAAAGGGTTAGAAACAGTGGGGAACCTGTGCCTTGCCCCAGTTGGTGAGCAGGGACAGTAATAGGCTGCTCTCTGTGCTGCTGCAGCCCTGAGCTGCTCCGGCAGCACTGCACTGCATTTAAGGTAATGGCAGATAAGCAGGCTGGAACTTCCTCCCATAACCACAGCTCGGTAAACTGGCTCAGACTGCTTTTTACAAAGACCCTGCTCTGGTGCTTTGTCACCTTCACAGCTCTTTGCCATGCACCAGCCTCAACTACAGAGCCTCCAAAGCTCAGAGTGCATGGGCTTGCACTGAAGCAAGGTGCACATGACCCCGAGGGGTCACTTGTTCCTATCAATACAGGACAGCCATACCTACCTGAGTAAGAGTGTTGTGTGCCAGCACTGGACTGCTCGGATGTCCCACCGATAGCACAGATCCCCTCCTTTTTGTTGATTTGTTTTCGGAACGACTTAGCAACATCATCGCTCTTCAGGTTTTGGAAAATCTTTCAAGTGAGAGAGACAATTTTTAAATTTTGGAGAATTAAGCCAAGGTAAAACAGTGAGTTCTTGGTCCAGGAGACACATTCTCTCTGCTTCATAAATAGGGAAGGACAGCTTGAGTATCTTTCAGTGGGTTTCTCTGTACAATCTGTGTATCTGCTGTGGTAAGCCCCAATTATACACAGCTTTTATGCTTTCAAAACAGTGAACAAAGATCAGCTAAGTAACAGAAATGTTACTTTGGAGAGAGCAGTTTGAGTTTTAAGAAAGGGCAAGTAAAAACCTGCTTCTCCATCCCAAGGGAAATTCCACTGTTTTAGCACTTGCTTTTGACCCAGTTCAGACCAGAAAAGGAAGTTTTTTTATTGGAAAAAAAAAAAAGCCCCATAAAGTTTTTAATCTGCTAAAACTTCTTGTAATCATCTAGCCAGAACATAATCCTTTTGCAACTTATAACTGAAAAGCTTTTTCTTGCTGCATCAACCAAACAAACATACAAAGTCTATGTAATAAGCAGCTGCATTCATGTAACTTTTTCCAGTTAATGGCAGAATTTCTAGTTTGGGTACCTTCTGCTTTCAACTTTTCCAGTGAGGAGACTCCTTGGATTAACAAGGTGCCCAGGTACCCTATGCTTGTGCCTCTGCTGTGTCCTGGGGACCACCTTGAGTAGCCCACCTGGCATCTTACTGAAATAGATAACATCTTACTTACCGAAATAAATTCATCAAAACTGATCCTGCCATTCCCCGTGGTTGTCAGATTTTGAATGAGTTCTCTGGCTTTATATCCTGGGAGAGGGAGATTGGCTGCCTTCAACACTTCTGTTAAATCATTGGCATCGATGAAGCCATTCCCACTGATATCTGCAAAGATGAAAGCAAACCTTTACATTCTACATCAGCCCAATGAAATTTTCTGCACATAAAGGCTGTTGTTTTTATTTTACCCAAGGAAAGGTACATGGCATATAACAATTTGTTTAACAAACAAAAATCCCTAGTGATGAATTTATATTTTTTAGACATCTAGTAATATCTTAACAAAGCTAGGTTTAAATGGATATAGCTGCCTTTCCAAGATTTACATCCAGACAAATGTGATTTATAGAGGAAGCATCCTGTCTACAGAACAGCTAAAGAAAATGAAGTTGATGCAATACACATGTGCATTTATTCATAGACATAACTTGTGATTCTTGTTTTCTGCATCTAATAGCATCAGAAGTAATGAACTGAGAGGCTTGGAACTGCATATGGCATCCTCAAATTAAAAACTTGGGTGCTTCTCTGTGATGGTGCTAACATGGAGAGTTGTGCTCAGCTTCCTGCAAGATCCAGGGTAGTATTTTATGAGAAGATCACAAATACAAGTTACATAGTCCTTTCTTCTCCACCAGTTTGTGAAAATCTCCACAGATAAAAAAGCAAACTGAGTTTATCACATAGAGAGTCTCTTTTAAAACACTATGGTTATGTATACGGATATATGTATATATAATTACATACGGCTATTTATATTTGGCTTTTATATATCTGTGGGTTTCCTTTTTTTGCAGGCTCTTTTTCCTTAGTCCAGATGCTGAGGTGATTTCAAAGAAGTGTGAGCTCATTTCCTGCATAGTAAGCTGCAATTTGAGTCAAAAAGGCATGCTGCAAAAAGGCACTTGGCTCTCAGCCTCAGTAGCACGGATTTATATAGATTGCAAAGAACATCCTATCCATTTCTGAAATCACACAACAAAAGGACCTGGATTTGGAGAGGGAAATGTCTGGGAGAGGAATTAGAGCTTCTTTCTAGCATTTGGGTGAGCAACCTGATCAATCTGGTCTAGTGGAAGGTGGCCCTGCATATGGCAGGGGGGTTGGAACTAGATGATCTTTAAGTTCCATTCCAATGCAAACCATGCTAGTATTCTATGATTTGTCTTGTCAGTGCATTGGGTGTGTGGGACACTCACAGAGATCAGATTTTTAAGACTGCCAAGGTAGACTACTGCTCAGAAATCAAACAACTACCACCTGACAACTGATTAATGCATAATCCTGCAAGGCTGATAGATCTGCTAATAAAAGTTAAGTGAGCTGTGAGAAGCACAAGGACCTTTTCTTTAAGTTTGGGTAGAGAGTGATTGGTCTGTGTGACTTTTAAAGGAGACTAATCAGATGAGACCTTTAAAGGTTTGGGAAGGAAACACATAGCAAAAAATATATGGGGCTTGAAAGGTCATTGTAAAAGGATTAAAAAATTTTTAACTATTTGCACATTTGTCCACTCCATTCTCTTCCTCCCCATAGTAATACTCATTTTACATTAAAATAAAACCTTTTTGCCTTCCAAATAATTTGTCGGGAATAAACAACACTCTTAGCAAAACATTTGAGAATGTTTCCAACATGGTTTTCTGTATAGTTTTTGAGTTTTTTCATAAGCCCTGCTGGAGCCCCAACATGCCCCTCCGGTAAGAGGCCATTGCTCTGCACTTGATGTGGTTTCATCTGGGACGCCTGCAGTGGCAGGAAAAGGACATGTGGTTGCTGCGACACAGCAGACCAGTGCTGGAGCAAACTATTTCTTCACAGCTGGTCAGGCAGTACCTGACAAAAGAGCCTGCTATGGCTTCACACTCCAGGTGTGTCATTGCTGTGCACTGCACTCACCGACTTTGCTGAAAGCCTCCTGTAGCTCTGCCATCTCCTCCTCCGAGAAGTGTGCTGTCGACGCCATCTCCTATTTCTCTGAGCAGCAGGTCTGCAAGAAGGAAATACTTGGGTTTTGTTTGGTGCTTTTTGAGTTTGCAATTATGATGAAAAACAGAGGTTTTTACTTGGATTTTTGAAGTCCCAGAGCAGCTCCCCATAGCTGAAAACCCAGGTCCTCTCTGTATCCTGAAATCAAGTGGAGGGGTAAAATCCTGTGTACTTGAGATACAAATCCATGTCCCTCTTGTTTTGCCAGGCCCTGCTCAGAATCCAAACAGTTTTATTTATACCAATTTAATTGGATTTAAATTCTATCTCTGATAACTTTGTTTTCTCCTGGAGAAAGCAGACCAAATTATGCTGGTTGTCATTACTCCCTGTTGTAAACACAATTCACGACACGTTTCTTCAGTAGTGCTGGCAGAGAAGCAGCAGCCCTGAGTGCTTCCTGGGGCTCTGGGTTGGAGCCAGAGCCCCAGGGAATATCTGTACCACTTTCCTTTGGGTACCTAATGAGGAGGCTGGTCACCCTTACAAGGTGGAGGGAGAGAAGCTCCTTCACAAGGTGCTCAGAGCACCAGATGTGGCTTCCCAGAAGTCAGCTACTTCCCTTCCTGGATATGTGGTCTTTCCTCCCAAGGTATCTAAGTTAGTGCCTGAGATTGAGGGGCTTTAGAAATGTGTGGCTGGGAGGAATTTTCCTGCCCTTTCTCTTACCAAATACATAAAGCAGGAGAAAAGATTAGACTTTCACTTTCTAGGCACCCTTCTTAATAATCAGAATGGGAAAGTTTATTTCCTTTTATCACATCATTAAATACACTGCCAGAAGATGCACATTATACCCCTCTGCTTTTTCATGCACCTACTGTCCCTTGCATCTATTCATGAGGAAACTGTTCAGGAGGCAGAATCTATTATTCTATATTTGTGAGAATGACTGTATCCTATGTCTCTTTAAGTATTAATTAACCAAGCAACTATTCAAATAGAATAGAATGGAAACCTGAGTTGATCCTGGGAAGTGGTTGCTGTAGCTACAGTGTCAAAATGACAGCAAAAAAAAATCAGAAATACCCCACTCCCAGACTGAAATTAATATTGCATAATTAAAAAAAAATTATAGATTTGCTATAGCCCCCTATAAAAACAGAGTTAGGTACAGCCTATCTGTTCTTCAGATTCAATGCTCTCCTGAGCTCATGCACTGATTCCTTGTATCTGTGAAAACCACTACGGACATAGCTCTGAAATAGTCCAAAGGCAATCTCATGTGCTTAGCTTCTTGCCTGCTGTCTCCCTGTAGCATCATGCACCCTTTTTCCGCCTGCTCACTGTGGTTTTAGGATGAGGACAGCAGTGACAAACATCCTTGCTCACTCCAGCATTCATAAGTAGAGAAAGGCAGCAGAATCCACAATGTCTTTGCTCTTGTGGCATGAGAACCCATGTGCAGTTTCCAGCACAACAGAGCTGATGATTGCTACTGAAATACTAATATAATATTAAAAATGGTTCTAACCACCATATTTTCAAGGACTACCTTTAAAAATCCCTATGATGCACTAACAATGTGGGTGATGTATACTAGGGTAAAATAGATTCATAGTGTTCTCCCATCTTCCTGGTATCTTTTCTGCCTCTTTTCTGTTTCTGTTGCCTGTTGAGTGTTCTTGCAAATTGTGGATTAACTAAAATGCACTTGGACACATGAAAAGCTTACACTATCAGCAGAAAAATCCATATTCCACTGCAAGGTCATCCCTTCTAGTCCAGTCCCTGGATTAAGCAATGTAATTTGCAACAGCTTTTAACAGAGTGAAGGTTATTCTAGGCTTAGCAGTTAAGAAACACCAAAGGTGGTTGCCTATAACATTACTTTTGCAAAGTAACATTGAGGAAAAATTATCCTCAACATAAAATGGACTCTCCTCAACTGCATAAGAAATTGTGGCCTTTGGTAAGTAGCCAAGCGATATGTTAAATACAGAGAATCCTATTGATAGTACATATGTTTGCACATGTGGGCATTTATACTAATAATACATAATAGGATGGAGGGCTTTGCTGTAATGACCCCTTTTGACATCTCTTTTAGGTCAGTATTATCCACTCTGCTCTAAAGGTAACTATGCTTGGCTAAGCAATCGGATCCATCTCTGCACCGAGAACAAGAACTGGTCCTCCATCACCTGAGGAGTAGTCGTCCTCTGGCAACAAAAGGATTCTCACTGCCTGCTCTGACACACAACCGAGTTTCCTCTACATTTTCACCCCCATAGTATCTCTTGATTTCAGCCTGTCAGCTCCAGCAGCTAACATCACTGGGTATTGCTGACTAATACCCCGCTGGGTTTTCACAGAGGTGAGATTCGATCAGGCACCCCCTGCCAGCCGGCCCCGTGCTGCCGTCTGCACAGCTATTTTGGCATCATAACCCATCAGCTCTCTGAGGGTTTGACACTGGTGCTCGTCACAGCACATAAAATCCATACCAACACAAAAAATCCATACCATGTAATGCCACATAAAATCCATACCAACGAAAAGATCCCTTTATAGCCACCACCCTACACAGTTTCAGGGTTACCTCTAATGCTATTTTCAGCAAAATACTGCAATAAAGGCAGGGAAAGAGTTCAGTGTCTTCACTGCAGATCTTCCAGGCTCACCTGCAGCTAGAAAACCTCTGCCAACCCTCTTGGCAAGTGTATGAAAGCTCTTAAATTTACATTCAGTTAAGCATACCCAGAATTTTTAAAGGTTTCAGAGTTATTTCCAATTAAAAATCACTAACTTTTTCAATTGTTCAAGTAGTAAAAACAAAACATGAGAAAGTCGAGAGAGTAAATGTCAAAAGCTTTAGCAACACACAGCAAAAAGGAGAAAACCTGCTTTCAAAAAGCTACTTTTCAATATATAAAATGCTTATTTTGCTTAGATCATTAAATGAGTATACTTAGACAGACAGAAATGTAAAATGCTTCTGGATAATGCTGGGAGAGGTCAGGCTCAATATTTTCCCTGTGATTTTATCAGCCAAGAGCAGAACCATTTGGTTCTAGGGGTCAATCACTTCCAGCACTTCATCATCCTCAATGCAAACTGAAAGTACTTTGGTCATCCCATCAAGAGGGCATCCAACAATCCTGGGTGAATAGTCCAATTACTGACAACCCACAAGGCACTGCAAGCACACAGTGCACTGCTCTGCTCCAAACCATTTGCAAAATCAGTACAAGAGAAATGCAGAGAAAAAAGTGCAGAGGATGATATAAAAGCAAAGGAGAATACGTGGAGATGATAAGCAATATGAGCAAGTTGAAAGAGCTACTTTGAAGGGAATAGTTGTTGAGGAGAGAGCTGAGGGAGGAACAAAGGCAACATCAGCTGGTGAGAACTTTGAGCACAGTGATGTACGGCAAGAAGCAAAGAGAAAAGCTGGGCAAGGGAGAGGCTTGACAACATGAAGGGGAGTTGGACTGAACGCAAACAGCTTTGCTGTCAGCACAAATGAGATACTGAAGATCAGCAGCAGCTGGGAGGCAGGATCTTGAACTTGGTGTGGTGGAAGATCAGTGAAAGAACTGAAGCTCCTTAGAGAGAAGGAGGTGAAAGTCAGCACCTGCCTGGATGCTGCGACAGGATGCCGAGGAGGGGAAGGCAGCTCCCCGTGTTAGAGGGAGAAAGACAGTGGAATTGCCAACAAAAGAGAAATGGAAGGTAATAAAGGTTCAGAAGGGAAATAAAACACTCCCTGAGACAGTCTGAGACTCAGGTGGCTTCAGGACATCCAGATTACACATTGCCTGGAAGACACACTGCGTTCTCATTTGCCAAACAGCATTAACCCACTATTGCAAAAGCGAAAGTTGTGCAAATACGCTCTTTCCTCCTCAGGAGACTGTTGAGTTATAGATTAACGTAAAAAAAGGGAACATTATCTCCCCTAAGGTGCTGAGAATTGTACCAAACTGATATCAAAAGAGCCTCTAATGAAGCACTCCCTTCCCTGCCATCACTTCCAAACCAGTATATTACAGCCATGCTGTAAAGCCTCCTTTTATTTGACCTTATCCTCAGAAGAACCTATGATCACACTGATGTTTTAAGAGATCTAATAACAAACTATTTTCAGACTGGAATATAAAGGAAGTACTAAAATAATCTTAATACCTGAATGTTATTGCTAAATTGAAACACACTGATATTGATGTTCTCTCATTTCTTTTCGATTTTGAAGCCATAGTCTGAGAAGCTGCCTGGTTATGCATTGCTTGGCAAAGTGTGCACCCACCGTGCAATATAAATAATAAATGGCAAAGCCATTAAAACCTCAAGGTTTCCAAAAGTTGTATTAAATAGTTACCTTCTTCTGTATTTTTCTCCACTTCTCTGGTGTTTAAGCTTTATTGCAAGCAAGGCAGTGAAAACCTTGACATTGTGAAGCAGCATTTTATAGCTAGACATAAAGTTGTACCTTTTCCCAAAAGCAAAAAAAAGCAAATTTCATGGGACAACATTATATTCCACAAACATATTTAGTCTGAAACAACTTAACTGTGAATTTGGTGCCAGGAAAGCTGAATAAGCTACTAATATTTACTCACTTTATACCATCAGGGCTTTGCTTCCTTAATGCATCTAACTTTGTTAATTATATGACAATCTCTAACTGTTGGAGAGTGACACGACGTGTTCCCTGTCATATATAAATTCCCCTATTTCTCCTGCTATCTTCTCTTCAAACTTGTTTATTCTTTCCTGAAAGTGATGAAATAAGAGGCCCTTGCTGTTGCAAAACACAGCTGTTAGAGTTGCATGGAGCAGCATAAGACTGTCCCCCTCCTCACACAAAACTCTGCCTTTTACTTTACTGGAGCTCACAGCTCTAGTTCCTTTTCTCTTCCTTGTCTCATCCACAAATTCAATTCCAATGTCCAGCTTTCTGTAATGGATGGGGAATGCTTTCCCAGTTCTTTCCTGCATTAGAATTTCCCTCCTAGGTGATATCAAAGAGGCACTCCCAGCAATTCTGCCCTGGATCATTCTACCAGCAGGCAGGGTTAAGAGAAAGGGCCTCTTAATGGTGCAGAAACTCTTGTGATAGATCTGAAGCATCTTGCAGCCAGAAAAATATAGGGGAAAAGGGAGTATCTTGAGCACATTCATTCTTTGTCCCACATTTATTGCACCTTTGTGTACTCGCCCCTTCCTGGTCACTCATCAGAATATCCCTGATTAGAATATTTCTCCCCAGAAACATTTCCCTCCATCTTTCCCTCATAAGGTACCACACATAAGTCCATATATCCATATGCATTTCTGTTCAAGTAAGGTATCCCAGCTGCTTTTCTACAGTATGGAAGGGCTGAGGAGGAGACAAGAAGAAAAGATTTTTGAGTTAGGCTCTGATATTTTCCTTCTGGACAGAAGTTTTTGCCATTTTTGTTATCACTAAGGGGTGAGAAAAAGAGAAATTATTCAGTGGATCTCATGTTGAAAGAAGAATCAATGCTACAACCACAGCACTGTGGCCTAGAAGTTCCTCAATTTTAAAGTTTCATCTTGTGCTCATCAGCAAAAACTTCCACAAAAATGTAGCAGGCAAAGGCATCTTTAGGCACTCAGCCAAACATCTTCTTTTGTATAATCCAGAATAGTTTATCTCCCAATTAAACTTCAGTCTCAGAATACTTGCTATTATCATGCTTTTCTCTCTTATATTTATTATTATCTGTTGGTTTTCTTCCAATTCTGATCAAAATAAAGTGCTTCCATCCCTGCATTAGCAGTGTTATCCACAGTGCACCCACAGCACAATAGGACAGTAGCTTTAATGCTAAATTTCCCCAGCCTCACAGCTGGTTTGGAGCTGCCAGTGATTATGTGGAGCAATATATATGTTCTGGGATACCCAGCCATCTCAGACAAACAAACAATCCCATCCATGTCCTTTATTCTTGTTTGGTGTCACAGCTTCCAGGCAGGCTGAGTGGACTTCTTTTGTGATAACTTTTTTTCTGATAATGACATAAGACAAAAACTAGAATCCATATGTCTCTTCCTTGCTGGTGAATTAGTCTCCAGCTAATCAGCTACTCACCATGGCTGACAGTATCAGCAAACATCATCAGATTTTTGAACCACATATCAATTAGACACATTTCTTACACGACAAATAAGAAAATAATTTAAGAAACACAAACTGCAACATCTTCAAACACATGATGTTGTTCATTAAAAAAAATTAATTTCTCAAACTGTGCGCATAGGGGTATGACACTTTCCCTACTTAAATAGCTATAGATGAACAAGAGTATTTCTTAAATTTCCTCAAAGATGCTGAGCTAAATTTTAAATTCTGAAGTAGACAGAAACATACTTGACTCTATCAGCAATGTGTAACTTGGCTCACAGTACTTTTATTTTGGGTGGGATTTTGGTGTTTAAATCAGCATACAAAACACAGAGAAGAGTCTTTCTGAAGTTATGGCAAATACTTCCTCCACAGTACATTATAAAGATTCATAGTTTAGCCCACAATAAATCACAATCTTTGCCTCAAAAGCTTTTTAAAAGATTGGTGCCTACAACAGCAAAACTCACCATGTATGCAGGCACTGGAATTATTAAGCTGTTGTACTTCATCTATTTTATTTCATATACAATTTGAAAAAACACAGAGAAAAGTCATTTATCATTGTTCAGAAAGCAACATGGTGATGTCCATGAGTTATTTTCTTAATGTTCTCTTTTATAAAAGACCTTATTTATCAATGTAATGTCTGAGTCCTAAATCAATGACCTCTTAACAGGGCTCAGGAAGGGAAAATCCACAGGGTTTGGAGAGAGATGGAGATCTCTTTCCATTATACCACTCAGTGGCAGGGAGGGAGTGGCAAGGAATTAAGACATTGAGAAAGGAGAGCTGTGAACCCATAAATACTCTCCTTATGTGTCTTTTATCTGTCATACACATCCTACTGGGGAGACAACATATACGTGCGTATTATTTTTTAACAGAGTCTGTAGAATTTTTCTTAAACAAACTAAAAATTTGATCTAATATACTACATTTCTTGTTGGGTCACTTATCTTTCCTATCCCTTTACCAACACACACTAGCTAGCTTTAAAGTGAAAACATTTATTCACACATAAAGGAACATTTTGATTTTCAAATGCTGCCCAGTGTTTTTTCTTGTTTTGCTTGGGTTTTTTTGTCCACAGCCGGTTTTCAAACCAAGGCAAATTGATAAGCAGCTTCAGTCACTCAGCAGATGTCCCACTTGGCATGGAAAGCCTTGTCCCACCAGTTTCATCTTCACTAACTTGGAAGAAGAGGAGAGCATCTCCAAGGGCTGCTTTGGATACGGGTATGAGGAGCTAACCCATCTCTGCCTGATCTTGATTGGGCCTGCAGATGGCCACAAAACCCTGGACAGACAGCTAAAATGTTCTCTTCCTATTCTTGTGTACTGCAGTCTGACAGCAGGTCAGGCCACAAAGTACTGACTCAGTCCCAGACATCCTGTGGAAGTCTGGTAACTGATGCAAGAAAAGGAGATGACCTCTGTTTCCAGCTCATTTGCAAGAAAACAGTCCCTCTGTGCATGGAAAATATTAAAAACATATTCCATCTGTAAAAAAGAGGTTTTCAGATACAAACATATATTTGCATTTGACTGATTCCACATGCATTTACGAATCTGTTTCTGTCACTCCCATGCCAGGAGTTGTATTCTGTCCTCAGTTTTGCAGGGCTCCTCACCGATTTCAGGAGTGACCTGACCCTTCCAGCCACCAAACCAGACCAGGAAATGGAGAGTACCTCTGAACATAGCCCTCCTTACAGCTGTCCTGCTGCTTGGGCCCTGTCCTGCAACAGTGCCATGCTGGGAGCTGTAGTGTCTCCGAGTGTGCAATAGGGAGCCAAAGCAGGACCTGGAGCATCAGGAGGCACAGTCCTCCTGGCTACCCTTTCCGCTGAAGAATGATTTGGCTTTATGGCATGGTCCCTGAGCCCTGCCACCCGGCAGACCTCTCATGCCTCCCATATGCCACTCTCTTCGTGTGCACTGCCCCCATGTCTGGGACACTCCACTTGTCTCACACAGGGGAAGGGATTTATTTCCTGTCATACAGCTTTCCCCCTTGATAACTGCAAAAATGCACAGAGCGACCAATGAGGAGTTTGGTTCTCCATCCTGCAGCACCTAAATACTGTTTTAGATTTTTTTCTAAATATTTTTCATTTTCGTAAGTATTTTACATTTTGTATCAGCATTTCACTTAAGTTTGTTTTGCATGAAAGGGTATGAAAATCAGCTACGTTTTTAAATGCACTGTACTCCCCTAATCTCCTCACGTCTCCTTGCTTCCCCTTTACTCAAGCTCTTTCTAAAATTCTTTCATACTTTTTAAAAAACATATGGTACTGACTTTACAGTAGATTTTCTGTCAAGATAATTCTGCTCCATGCTACACAGCTGCATTTTGAACTGTTCATGACTGAAATCAGAAGGGAACAGGATCAAAAAAAATTGGTAGCAAAATACATGACAAGGGACTGTGTGGCAGGTTGTCTGAGCAAGGGAAGAGAAGCAGCACCACTAGATTTGTTTAGTACAATGAACCTCATATAGACTCTCAAACATTTTATAACCATAATAGTGTTCAGTCCATACTGTTATTCAGTTTCAGTTGAGGAAGCAGATTCAAAAACAGTAATACATCCCTTCTTTGACCTATAGAGTGAGAGCTGTCTTCAGCTTCTGAGCTAAGTAAATCTGGACCTCATGGTCAGGATTGAAGCAGAAACCCCTGCTCTTGCTACTAGCAAGCAGGCAGGTACTTCCCAGTCCCTCCTGGCTCTAGCATTCCTCCTCAGCGGAGTTTCCTCACCTCAGAGGGGGTTTCCACATCTCCTATCTCCTCAGGAGAGCTTCCCCAGCTGCATGTCTGACTTTCTGCAGAACCTCTGTCCCCATCTCAAGAGGCCAAACTGCTCCTGTCACACAGGAGAAAGGTGACACATGCTGGAGTTCCTCTACAGAAGAGATTTCAGAGTGTGATTTGCTTTTATCAAGATGATTAAACAGTAGTCTGCTGAATACCCACTTGCATTTGCTAGAGATTATCTTCACTTGATAGCTGTAGCAGAAAGAGATCACTCAGCCAACCTTGTTTGTGACTGGCTGTGATAAGACCTGAGGTCCCACTGGGTCAGTTGTACAGTGTTCAAACCAAATCCATGTGCTGAGGAAACCACTATGTGACAGAAACAGCAAGGATACTTCTCTGAAAGAGTAAAAGGTTAAGCCTAGAGACTGCGGCTCACCGTACCACCACATAAATACCTGTAGGCATTTGCAAGTCACAATTCATCTACAGCCTGAGCTGAAATCCCAAAGAAGACAAGCCTGACCAACTTTAACAGTCAAGATCTTAAAAGGCAATATAATATTAGGGCCACCCCATAGTACTGTTTTTAAAGCAGAAGTCCCTACTACAATCAGCCTCCATAATGGATCAGTTTTATTTATCCTCTGGAAAATAAAATTACTTTTACAAAAGCCTGATATAAGTATCTTAACAGCCAGCAGATTACATTGTAAACATTATGAGACAAAATACACTATCTGTATGAATCAGTGTTTTTCATCACTGGAATTAGAATTACCTACCCTGTGCAATCTAAATAATGGCTTCGTACTTCATCATGCCCTGCCAAGCCAATGTCAACTCAAAGACTGCTATTCTACGCAGCCAAAAACCACTTTGCCCAATTAAATCCATCAAACACTCTCCTGAAGGTCAGTAGAAATGCCATGCACAAGACTACTGGCAAATGCTTCACACTAATACAGAACCTTCACTGTTTTTTCATGGCAACCACAACTTCCTGTGCAGTTAAACTGCTGGCATGCTCAGTGAAGACAACTTGACAAAAAAACCAGCAAATGCTGTGATCTTACCTCCTGGCTAAGCGGTGGGTCCAAACTGCCAGAGCAACAAACACCTCAACAGCTGCAAATCCAACAGAAAGGGAAGACCTGCTTACAAAAACCAAGCTCCTTGTATGGTTGAGGAACTGCAAAGTAGTATGTCGAAATAGGTCGCTGTGTGATAAGGAAGTTCTGGCTTTTCTGCAGAGCAACTAGTCAAGCCCAACTACGAGCCCAAGCTGAGTCTAGAGAGGGAAGTGACTGGTGACAAAACGTCCGTGTCATAGATTTTGTCTTTATAAGGAAATCTAGCAGTCTCTACCCTCATTTCTCCCACAATAAGTCCACTGGTGTGTACAACTTACTCTCAGTTCTGTTCTCACTCACTAAGCACATGCATGTGCACACACACACACACACACACACAAAACATTTCAGATCTTCTCTGATAAAAGCAGCCATGTTTGAAATGTGTAACAGGAAGGTCTGCAGTCCCACCTCATGCTCAAGGCAGGGCTGGCTGCAAAGTCAGGCTGGGCCCCCTGGGCCAGCATTGTCAGGGATAGAAACTCCTCAGCATCTCTGGGCAACCTCTGCCAAGTGTGACTGTCCTCACTGTGAAAACTTTTTTTCCATGCATGCAGTTGGAATTCCCCTTGATGCAACTTGTGGTCTTTCATTCTCAGTGTGCACCACTGGCTCTATCTTCTCTCCAAACTCTGATTAGGTAGGTATAGACACCAAGAAGATCCCTCTCAGGCCTCTCCTCTCCAGACTGAACAAGCTGAACCCTCTCTGCCTCTACTCTGATTTGTTGTGCTCCAGCCCAGGACCATCCTGCTGTCTCTCTACAGTTTCTCCAAGCCTCTACTGAACAGGAGAGCCTCAAAAAGACACTCCTCATGCCACCTCGTGACTGACACAGATGTCAAGGACAGGTTTCCCAGCTACACTGAGGGTCAAGCGTAAAAGTGCTTGATAGATGTAAACACAAACTGTCTTTCAGCCCTGACAGCACAGCATTGCAGAAGCCTTAACAGATCTGAAAACACAACATCAAGAGAGGAAAGTGTTTCATCAATCCCACAGAGATTTTACAAAATGTCCTGCCTCAGCAGCAAAATTCCTGTCACTTTCCACAGGCTTAAGAATGATTCTTCAGCTTTTTTAACAATTTCTGTTCTGACTTTTACCTCTGAAAACATGCAGCTGAAAAAAATTACCAAACTGAATGGCTTTAATGAAAAAGCCATCATTCACAATTCCTCAGACCAGCTGGAACCATCAGCTAAATGCTAACAGAGAGAGCTTCAGGAAAACCTCATGAACAAATCTCTATAGCTAAGATCCACCCTGAAAGCACACATACATTTGCTGTATTCAGAAATACACTGAAACATATTTCAGGCATTTTTGCTTACTTATTTCTACTAGAAAAATACCTCCTCTATGGTACATAATTATTTGACAGACTGTGCCACAGCTCTTCTTTCTTTTCTAGGATATTTTACACCAGCCTGATGGTTTGCCCCGACTTTTTTCTTACACACCTTTTCCAAATCCTTAATTATTTCTGTTGGTCTCCATGACATCCCATTAAATGCTGCAATACCTGAGATAAGGAAGAGAGCACTAGAGGGATATATGCCTTAAATCTAACATCTTACTTGCACAGGAAAATTAGCAGTGGGTATTTCCTTACCAGAGATGTTTGCTTAGTACTCTTAACATCCTCTCTTCAGCTATTACAGCTTATGCAGAAGGTAAGTGAGCAACTCAGATTTTCCACACTACCGTATCGTGGTTTTTTTATTCAGATCACCTAGACTGAGCTTAATACTATGTCATCAGCACTGATTCATACCATCACATACCAATAGGCACCAGCAGCTGTGCTAAAGAGTGCTCAAATAAGCTTAGAAATACAAGGACAGCAGGGATGATATTTTAAAGCATGATGGATTTACAAGGCTGACATAAACAGAAGATTTTTATATATTTGCTGTATGGACCATGAATCCCTTTTTCTGCCTCATTTCAAGACCTACTGGAACGTCACTGAGTATACCTAATAATGCTGCCTCACCAAATACTACTAAACTTAAGTAGTCTTTAGATACAGCTCCAGCTGAAGTCCTGTCATGATCACACATTATTTAAACCCTGCACCATTCATCCTTGATCAAGTCTGACACAAGTAACAATTTTATTGGGCAGCACTGAAATACATTTAAGTGGCAATACACTCCTACCTACCCTGGTTAACCTGTACCCATGTGATGGTCGTTTGTGGCACTGCTGACAACGGATGAGTCTATGACAATGATCTCTCCAAAGTAGTTTCTTAAACAGGGCAAGGTACTGCAGGCTATCACTATAGCATTGATGTCCTAGAAGTGTGTTGAATTGCAACCCTTCAACATAAATAGCTTGCCTTTTTCCATAAAGTATGCTTATGGTTAGCAACAGGCTGGCTGGTGTCAGGATGGGATGTACTCTGATACTGAGTTAAACATCCATTACTGGCCTGCATTAGAAAAACAGTACACTTGACCTACAGCTTCAGTCTTAGGGCCAAAAATACCGATGCAGCTACTTTGAGAGATACTTGTACAAAACACAAAACAGTTAAAAGAGAGCTGTTCCTCCAGTTATAGAAAAAGACATTAGGAAACATCTGATTGTCTAAAAATTAAATACCATAAATGAACACGCACTGTGTCCAATCACTTGCAGAGGGAGGACTATAATTATAAACAGACCACGCCCCTGAGCCACAGCTGAACAGGTTAAAACCAACCCCTTCCCCTCTACTGTCACCACTACAATAGTTTAAAAGCCTCGGCCTTTATCATCCCCGTGCCTGAAGGACCTTTCTTTCCACATACCTTTTGTAGCCCTGACACTCCCATCCTGCTGCCCGTGTAATGCAGCCACACTTCCCTGCAGGTCAGCCAGCCTGTGTCACTGCAGGCTTCAAACCCTTCCACAACTTTTCTCCTCCTCTCTTCTGCCTCTGAGTCAGCCCTGCAGCTTTGAGTGGCAGAGCACTTTCAGTCCCACCTCCTCACCTGCCAACAGGCTCTCACCTTCCTCCCCTTCATCCCCTGGTGCCTTGGGGAGGGCAGCAACTGCCCGTGTTCTCCTGTCAGGAAGCTTTGACATTTCTTAGCAAGGTAAGTGACAATCCAAAAAGTATGCAGGAAGCACTGATCCCATTTCCACCAATGAATGGGAATTACACTTGAAGGATCCAGGGCATCTGTTTAAGGAGAGGTATAGCAGCTTCATCTTACTTGGCAGCATTGTGTTCTGGCAGCCTCGAGGGGGTTTGCAGGGATCCCCAGCTGAGGAGGGAGTTTGGGTCTGCTGTAGATGAGTAGTTTCTAGGGAAGCAGATTCCTGTGGTGGCCTTTTTTGGCAGAACTACCTCTTGGCTCTCGCATTTTTAACTGTCCACTGCAACATCCCAAGACCTTTGCCTTCCTGCAGGTTGCTTCTGCTATGGGAAATCAGTCTCTCCAAAAGCCACTACTTGCAAAATCACATTCATATAATGCAACAGTTTCCTTGCCACTGCTGATACAGTCACAGGTTGTACACATGCCCTCAGTCCAAGAACATGCACAGGACGGGAAGAACATGGTAGGGAGCAGAGTGGGGACTGCATTGCAGATCTTACAAGCTGATAATGGAAGCATCTTGTGGACTTTGCAAAGTGTCTTTGTTTTAATGACAGCACAATTTTAAATGAACTGTTGGAGGGGAAGATCGTGGTCCACGAAAAACTAGGGCAAGTCAAAGTTAATGGAAATTATTTAAAAGTCATCTTATTTAAACAAATAATATCTTCCTCTTATGTAGGTAGAGAGGACCTGATCCAATTCCCACTACAGTTTGATGCAATCTGAATTGCAGTTTTATTTTGTGTAACCCTGCCCTTGTTCCTGTTAAAGACTGTGACACTTCCTGTAGCCACTAGTGATTTATATACTGAAATGTCTCTGAATACAAACCCTGAAAACTCAAATGCTGTTGAAAGATAAATGAGTCTTTGTGAAGCAGGATGGCACGTGCTCAGGTAAAAGCTGGTAATGTGACCCACTGATGGGACTGTCAGTGTTAGCAATGTACCCTGAAATGCTACCTGTGATCTCTGCAGGAGAGAGAATATTAAAAACTGCAGGCTTTGCAGAATGCATGTGAAAATAACACCTTTTACACTTTCTTCCCACATTACATCTGCCAGACAAAGCCCTGAGAATGTAAAGCAATGCTGGGTGATCCCATTGAACCTGTCACAACATGGATACTGGTGTCTGTTGGGAGTAGAATCATGGTATCGTGGAATGCATGTCGGTGCAACAAGAGCATCTCACTCTTTGTCTCAATCTGTTCACACAGGAAGGAGTGGGGCAGACCTACCCCTGCCAGGACTTCACCTCCAGCTGGAGTCTGCCATTGTACCCTCCCTCCCTGAGAAACATCATCTCCAATGCCCATGCAACCACCACACTCCATGCCAGGACTCACCAACCCCCCTGGGCCTCTTGTACTGGCATTCTCAGAGGCTCCCTGCACAGCTGCTGTGTGCAGAGCAGGAGGCAGAGGGTGATGGCCCATGCCTGCACAGGTGTGAGTGCAGGGAAACGTCTGCCACACAGCAAATACAGCAGCCTCGAGTGTGAATCAGCAACAAGACATTTGCACTTGGGCAGGGATGGACATTTGGGCTTGTATACTGGCACAGCTGGAGGTAGAACAATGTAGAAAGAAGTTCTGTCATACTGAAAAGCATATTTTTGGTGGGGTAATTCTCAAAAGCAGCAGCTCTCCTAACCTGACCCTCTCCCCTGGATCTGCGCACAAGAGCAACCAGGAGGATTGTTAAACCTAGGCTAGGAGACTGGTTTATGATTTTACATGCTTGTGCAGCTTTCAGTTTCCAAACCCTAAACCCTGAAACCTGTCTTAGAGTCTTCTAAGGAAATCTTTCTTTCAGCTTTACTACAACCTGTCTTATTTGTGAATCAAGATAAGCCACAAAGATCAAATAAGCTGTGAGCAGACTGTTTCCACAATGCAAAGCAAAAGACCACTCCTAATCAGGGGATACAGCCTGCAACCAGCACAGAAAGATTTACACTCTCCATAACCTGTGTGCAGGGGCCTTCAAGAGAACAGTGCCCACTGGCAGAGGAGAAGACAGGGCAATGATTGATTGCTGCTCTTGGAGCAGGTTGTTCCCTCAGCAAAAGTAGCCAAGTATCTCTCTGAAACAAAAAGCAGACAGCTCTGAGGCCACGGATGAACGCTGAGCTGTCAGACCAAATTCCCCAAGTAATTTCTTTCAAAGAGATCTCCTTCACTGAAGTGGCTGAGTGGGGCTGTAAGTTTTCCTTATGGCTCAGTCTTGGACCCTCACAGAGAGCTTAGCCTTATTTAAAAGTCAGAAGGAACAAGATTAATTTCTTGCAAGCAGTCTGAACTTTGAAGGAGAGGCATTTAAGCAAGTGAAAAATGAAATAACAGGGGAAAAAAAAAAACCTGTAAAATGAAAGCAATGATAAATAAATAACAGGAAAGTGTACACCCCACTTCAAATTTAATAGGCAACACCCAGCTATGAATTATTGATCAAAACCATCCATTTGCTGCAATGGGTAGTACTAGTGAAATATTAATAACAGTGCATGAGCTAATCTTAGGTTTTACTTAGTGGGAAAGTGACAAGAACAGGTTGGAGAACCCTTGCCACTGTTAACTCCCAGGCCTGGCTGCACTGGAACAAGGGCACATGCCTCTGGCTCTCCCACAAAAGTGTGCAAATCCCACATTTCCAGCAGAGACTGGCAACAACTCCCCCAGCTGATAAAACTGTTTCCAGACAGTTATGAGTCTAGAAGTGTCATTCCCAGAGACTGTTGAGACACTACTGGCTATCCTGTTTGGGAAGCTTTTTTGAACTCCCATATAACCAGAGTCTTGGTTAGACCCTGACTGAGCCCAAAAGGTGTTTCCTAGTTGTCCTCGTTTTCTTTCAGGACATGCTTCATCTTTGGGATGGGAGGAAAAGTATGAAAACATGACTTTGGTGGGTCAGCTGGCCAGAGGCTTACAGGAGTAAAAAGCACGGAGAAAGAGACGGAAAGAACTTTTCTTTTTAATTATATTTCCTACGTCAGCTCTTTTCACAAAACTGGGAGGAAACAAAGTACTGATTTTTGAGAACCTGGATGTGGCAGAAGCTGTCTCACGGTTAACCAGCCTCCTCATACACTTTCAGCCTCAATCTCACTCAAGTGTCAGTGAGTGAACAGCGGATGGCTTTGACACGGTAGGAAAACAGGCTTCCCCAGGCTGCTACCTGGGCACAGGGCTCTGCAGCGTGCCCAGGGTGACTGCCATGGCAAAGACTGAGCTGTGCTGCTGGGAGCCACGCACTGCCAGGCACCGCCAGAATTTCAAGTACCTGTCTTCTGCTGCAAACCAGGGCAGGGAAAAAAAAAAAAGCCATTATTGTAAATGAAACTGCTCTCCCGAACAAGTCAGCATTTTGCAAAAAAAAAAGAATGATTCCATTTCCTTTGGATCCAGATGAAAATTTGCACACAAACACCCATAGGACTGAACAAAATGCCATGTGCATATAGGCTCACTAGCATATATGTCTTCTTGAACATTCTATCATTATGTTTTGATTTTGTATGTTTTTAAATGTTGGAAATTTTGCATCCTAGGCTGTCTGCTCCACCTTTAACTTAGTTTTCTTCTTTTTTCCACTCATATTTTAAAAAATCTATATTCTTGTATCTCTTCCTCTTTCTTTGGCACGTTTCCTTTTATTGTCTCATTTTCCCTTTGCACATTTTCAGTTTTAGCTTTTTTCCTTCTCGATCCACCTCTCATCATTTCCTCACTCCCATACTCCTACCCTAGCAGTTTCTGCTTGCTTGCTCTCAGGCACTGAAGCCAGCATTCTTCATAATATTTCTAAGGGTATTCAGCTCAGAACTCCCACTTCCGTTTTGCAGCATCTCGCGTGCATTTTCCAAGCCTGGGGCTCAATGGGCCAAAATCTTGCACAGAAACTGCTGCACAGAAACCCTTACAAGCAGCTATTAGTTCCCTGTCAGGAGGGGAAGTTTGCATTCCCCAGGAGGAACTTGCTGAGTATCTACAGCACATCTGAAAAAAAAGTATTTTCCCACAGTGAGGGGGTTTTGTTTCCAGCCTTGCCACTGTTGTCTTTGCAGAGCCAGTCCTGCTTCTGGAGCTGCATCAGGGGGACCTGCCACCTTCCTGCAGGTGAAGAATGAAAGCCAGCACTAGGTTGTCGGTGCCCTGTGCTGGGTGTCAGCCTTTTTGCTCAGAAGGAACATGTCCTGCATCGACTGAAGCTGCAAGGAGACAAAAAAAAGATTGCATGGGTTTTCTTTGGTGGAAGCATTAGAATGGAAATCAAACACAGGCGGTATCTCTCTACAGTTACCTGAAAGGATTTTGTAGCCAGGTTAGGGTAAATCTCTTCTCACAAGTAACATGTGACAGAACAAGAGGAAATAGCCTCAGGTTGTGCCAGGGGAAGTTTAGATTGGATGTTAGAGAAAATTTCTTCCACCAAACGGTTGTCAAGCACTGGAACAAGTTTGGCCAGGGAAGTGGTTGAGACACCACCCCTGGAGGTATTTAAAAGAAGTGTAGAGGTGTATTTTGCAATATGATTTAGTGGTAGACTTGGCAGTGCTTGGTTTACTATTGGACTTAGTGTTATTTTAGGGGTCTTTTTCAAACTAAATGATTCTGTGATACTATGATTTTATGACCTGAGGTCAAGCTTTTCTCAAAGGTCATGAATCCAACAAACTTTTTCCTGTTACATCTCTATTTTTGGAAAAGGAATGTGACAAAATCTAGTCCCAGTAATGTTTTTACATAGTGATTAAGAAAAGCTCTGAGTCAGAGCTTGCATTTGGGATTAATCTCTTCCATGACACATATAAACTAACAAAAATGAGAGGAAAAAGCTTGGGAAGAGGGAGACATTTCTGCTCCTCTCTGCTGCTATCAATTACAAACACTGATTACAACTGGCCCCGCAAAAACCCAGTTATCATGTTTTCACTATCAGCATTGCTTATCTCAAGTAAGTAAAACCTTGCACTTTGTTTTTGGGTTTTTTTCATCTTGCTGGTCAAACACCTTCCTCTCCTGCTGGCTTGCATTGATATCTCTTGCCAGCTCAGCTAAGGCTGGAAGAGATGTCGATACACCCTGCAAGACAGTTGAAGGGTATTCACCCAAAGGCATGTTCCTATTCTCAACATGTCTATAAAGCAGCATTTGGGCTTTGACAGTAACAGTGGCCAAGACATACCTGAGAAAAAGTTTGAGGCAGCCTCAGCAAGTTTTACTAAACAGCATATTTAGCACCTGACTAAAATATAGTCAGGAAGACCATCAATATTGGAACAGTAGTTCAGTTAGAAAACCCACAGAAGACACATGCTGTAAAAGAGAAAAACAGACTTTCATTTTGCTTACTGCTAAAAGTGAAAGACTTTTGAGGGAGCACAGAGAGATGGAAGATCAACCCCTCGAAAGCAAGTACCAACAGTGAAGTGCCAGATGTGTATCAGGTGGCATGAGTTTGCTCACACAGACACTGCTTGTGTTGCGACGTGTGGGTATCATACAGGAGCTGCATGCACTGCTAAGGAACAGGCAGAGCGCATCCACAGAGAAGCAGAGGAATTTCTTGTTTCAGCATGCTCACTTATCTGCTCCATTTCCTGTACTCTTGTGGTAATGTGCACTGAAAGCTAATGAGGCAAAGTATGAGGGGTGCTTTCAAATGTCAGAAGACTCAAAAGAACCCCTAAATAACTGTTCTTGAAAAGGAGAACAAAACATTACCTGGATTGTGACCTAAAAGACAGGTAAACTCAAAACAAATATTAATTGCTCTTTTCTAAAAGCATTCAAGAGGCACAGAGGAAACTGAAATGTTAAATAATTCAGCAGCAAACAAAAACTCCACAACTGTGTTTGATCTTGTGTATGGTGTTTGTTGGTGGTGTCAGGAGTTTAAAAACCAAGGCCTTCCAGGAGAAAAGCCCTGTGCTATACAAGTGACACATACACTGGTCACTTTGCCCTTTTTGCACTTGCAAATCACAGAAAAAGAACAAAGTCTTCCAGAGCTGCCCAAAACTCCCCTGCACAAGCAGTACAGGGGGCAATAGTGTTTGGCCCTATTCAACCCAAGTTAACAGTGAGGTCCATTTTCCCAGGCACTCACTTACCTGTAGGGAGTAAGTGCACACAACCCATCACTGAAACCAAAACCCCAAAAGGGACAGTGACACTAGCCCTGCTCCCAGCTAACTTTGCTGCCCAGTTTCCATCACTCATTGTACAGCTGAGCCAACGAGCAGTATGGCTTTGGAGATAATCTCGGGCAGGTCCATTTAGCCCCTTCTTGGATATTTATCAGTGTTTCATGCAATGAATGGCAAACTCCATCAACTGTGAGCTCAGCTGTTCCCAAACAGCAGGGACTGAGACACTGGAAGATGAAGGAAACCTCTGCAGATGATACCACTGTGGTGACCCGGTACATGTGCGTGCAGGGAGCCTGGGGCTGGGATTGCCTCAGTGACCCCATGCCTGTCCTGTGGCAGCAGGAGGGAAGGGGGAGAGCTGCTGGTCCATGGACAGGAGGAGGATTTAATCAGACCAGCTTCCCAAAAAGCTGAGAGCCACTCATGGAAGCATATTCTCTGCTTTGGTCTCCTCTGCATAGCCCATTCAGGTTAACTGAGGGTACCCAGAGGAGGGGCAAGCAAAATGATTGACATCTGAGCACTAGGATTTTTTGATGTTGTATGAGATTATGTCCTCCCGCAGCTCCAACATCCCGCAGTGCCGGGGGCATTTTCCATGCTCCATTGGATGCGAGGACCAAGCTGAAGAGGCTGAATTTCAAGTCCTCATAGATCTCCACAGGCATGAGTATCTACACATCCACCCTGGAGCTGCCAGTCCTATTCTGCTGGGCATGTTCCCACTGAAGCATCTGGTAAGTGCTGCCATAGTCAGTATGTACAGAATGGCTATGGAGTCTATCCCAAAACTTGGAACCAGGTACCAAAAGCCACACTGTTGCTCAAGGATGAAAACGCCCTCAGTCAATGTGAAGTGCTGGCCAGAAACTATCCTCCCTGGCCCCTCAAGTTTGCACAGAGGAATGTGTAGTGCAGCCAAGAATATTTTTTCCCAGAATGCTCCTGGATGCTCAACCTTTTTTCCTTCACATCTCTGTGTCTTCCTTTTTCCTAGGTCTGGCTTCTACAAAATTTCCCAGACCCTCCAGGCACTGTGGTTCCAGGAATTGAAGAAAGACAGAGGAGAAGAAAGAAAGCTTCCCCAAAGGTCTTGCACTCTGCCTGATGACACAGAGAGAGAAGTAAGAGAAACCAGACAAGAGACAGACAGAAGGATGGTTTGCTCTACCACCATCATTCAGAGAGCTGCAAAGGGTGGGGGAGAAGGAAGGAGCATCCTCAGTTATTTTTTCAATCCTCTTTGCTAGCCAAGGCTGAAGGTCAGGCACAAGAGGTGAAATGAGACTGAGATAAAAGATTAGTACAAACCATCAAACAGCTCAAGGGAAAGAGGGTTCAGTGTCAAGAGCGGCAGGAGCAGTCTGCCTGCTGGTTAAACTCACTTTTGCTCATTTAATGCTCCTTCAGGCATTTGTGTCTATTCCCACATGGTGAGTTATGAGCTTCACATGAGCTCATGAGTTTCTGACACAACAGTGACTCTAAAACCTTTTCTAAATATTACTGTAGAAAGAATCTAAGTTTCAGGTTTAACTAAATATGTTCTTCAGCTCTTCACAGCATTACATATTACACGACTGAGTAGTGTGTAATGAAATATCCATTTTAGCTGTCAGAAACACTGGACAAACAAACTATAGCAGAGCCAGGCAAAGATCTCACACTGAAGAAAATCCCACCAGCTGGCCTAGTTCCCCTGCCTCCTATGCACATGAGCTGCTCCTGCAACTGTAACAGGAAGAGAAAGAAAACCTGTGGGGTGGCTCTGATGGCCTGCAACAATCCCCCACAAACCAATCTTTTCCTGATTCCCTTCTCAGAGAAGACCCACCATGCTCCTGTACAGCACACTGATACTGTAATTCATCCTCAACTGCACCATGCAGAATCCGGCTTGCAAATCACAAACATAGGTTTGCAAGTGCCTTTGCAAGGATTAGATTTAGTTCATCCTGTTTAACATTTCCACAGGAGTTTCAACTGTATGTTGTAATCTCTGTTTCCTCCATTGCTGAAGAGCTGTTACCTTTCATTTTAAAAGTACTTCCCTTTTCCAGTGAGATTTCAGCACTGTGGGCTTTCTCAAAGCCCAGGGACACCTTTGGCAAGCGGATTTCTGGGCACGGCACATGAGGAGAGCTGGCACATGAACTATGATGCTACAGCTACTCTATGCCTGAGAGTATGTTCCAGCAATGAGTACAAGAGATGTTGACTCATGAATGAGAAAGAAATTACTGTGCATTTACTAAGATCCCATGCACCAGCTGCTCTGAAGCCTCTCCACAAAACTTTGTGGTCTCCCCTCCCTCCCAGCACACACTGCATTCTCAAACCACAGATTTTACTAAAGAACATATTTTCAGCAACCTGCCCTTGCAAAGTAAGTGAGAATTTAAGCCAAGGCTGTATTCTTCTGGCTTGCACCAAAAGAAGTGTTGATGAAGGTGATACTCCCCCTCTACTCTGCTGCTACAAGACCCCACCTGGAGTGGTTCAGCTTTGGAGCTGGAACCCCAATATAAGAAGGACGTGAACCTGCAGGAACAAATCCAGAGGAGAGCCATGAAGATGATCAGAGGGCTGGAGCACCTCTCCTGTGAAGAGAGACTGAGAGAGCTGGAGTTGTTCAGCCTGGAGAAGAGAGGGCTCCAGGGAAACCTTCAGCACCTAAAAGGGACCTACAAGAGTGTTAGATGGAGAGTTTTCACAAGGGCATGCTTTCAGCTGAAAGATGACAGGTTTAGATTAGATATTAGGAAGAAATAAATTACTGTGAGAACGGCGAGACACTAGAACAGGTCGCCCAGAGAAGTTCTGGATTCCCCATTCCTGGAACTGTACAAGGGCAGTTTGAATGGGGCTTTGAGAAACCTAGTCTACTGGAAGGTGTCCCTGCACATGGCAGTGGGTTTGGAACTAGACAATCTTTAAATGTCCCTTTCAACCCAAACCATTCCATGGTTCTGTCCAAAATTTCTGGGACAACACCACGGCATGGATTCTGTGCACTTGAACCATCACAAGAGTGCTCCCAAATCCCACTACAAGAAAGTCTCCAAGAGGAAGGATAAGATGACAAATACATGGCAGATACACGGTGGTCACAACCTAAGGGGATACCCCTCTTGCAGCTATTAGGATTTTTGGTTACCACTGGTTGCACTAACGCATTTAACTATGTGCATGTAGACAGTGAAGGCAGAGCAGTGCAGAAATTCAGTGATTCTGAAAAATATTTGAGTCTACTTAAAGAAGTCTAGCACAGCCAAGCTGCTGCTGACTAATGTATTCTATTTCTCTTACTAGAAAAAAAAGAGAAAAAAGGACATATATTTAATATATACGTCTGAGAGAGGTTTCCCACAGTTTGAAAGAGTGATCTAATCATTAAACAGTTGTTCCTCTTCTGGCCTTCTGCTTGTCTATGAGACACGTAATTCTGAAAGAAGATGTTGAAGACTGGACATTGGGATGTAAATAAGAACTGCAGACACAGGCAAATCTTACAGGAGACTGAACGTGGGTCTAAAGGATCTCTGGTAAGGACATTTTCCCTCTCTGATTGACTATAAATCTCTTTCTCATTTTCTGGGAAGTATCTCTCCTTTGGTATCTCTTTTATGATCTAGCAATCTCTTATTGAGGCAATCAGACAATATAAGAACTGTATTACAATATAACAATAAAGAAACTGATTGCTGCCTCATCGTGTAAAATATTTACAATTGTCAAGAAGTAAAATGTGCAAAATACTATTTTCTGTTGCAGGACATTTTTATTTATTTCTTCCAAATACCCTAGGCATACTGACACCTCCAAGACTACTCAAAACCCAACAACTTTTGCAAATATCAGGCTTCCTACTGGCATGCATATTCAAAGGCAGCTTCTTTCTAAAGAGTTTGTTGTTGGTGACAGTTCTGAGACACACTCTCTCACAAGCATGGGAGACCTTCAGTGGCCCAACAACCCCACCTCATCAGGAAGGGAGTACCACAGTGTTTCTTTTTCTGCCCCACTCTCCCCTGGCACCATCTATCCATGTGATTCTATGTTACTACTGCACCATTTCATAGGCAGCAGATGCCCCCAGATTTATCAATTGATGGCACCTCAGGTACCCCCCACCAGGCATAAAGGAGCCTGTTCCCACACTCAGAGATGATTTCTTTACAGGGTAAACCCTGCCAGCCACCTTGACAAGGCATTTGGATTTGGGTACCTGGTGATGGGGATGTTTCCCTCTAATTCTTGGCCTTTTTAGCACAAGGAGCCCATCCACAATAGGAGTTACTCTGCCTGGCCTTACAACAGAGCTGTAAGTTAGTGAGGATCTCTTCTGATAAGCTGGATTCAAGAACAGAGCTGTTAGGAGAAACTAAGGGTTAAGAACACATAATCTACTTCATTTTAATTCATAGGCAAAAATAAATGAACTGATGCCATTCATTGCGTGTCCCTGCTCACGCTTCCTGTGTTAATCACAGTTCTGACTAACTTTGCTCATTAAAGACAAGCTGATCGAGTCACTAACATGCAAATGACCTCACTGTGCCAAAAAATGTAATTCAAGCTATTTCTACTTATGTTCTGTTCCTCTGCTGTTTTCTCTAACTCTGAGCAGAACTGGGTGAACTCTGCAATTCCAAAATGCTTGGATGTCTTAAACTGAAATCTAAGTTTTAGTTTGGAGACTCTGACCTGGATACACAGGTGAAAGACTGAACAGCAAAGTCATGACCCCCACCTGTACATGAAGGCAGCAAAAGCAAAAGAGGAAGAAGAGAAAAATCGTCTCTTGACAGAATGTCAGGCAAGCGAGGACTGTATAGAAAACAACAGGGCAAAAATGCTAGAAAAGTTTGATGATGTTTGGTACAGATGCTTTTGAATTTAAAAGTAGGGTAAAAGATGTATAATTTGTTAAGAGATTTTCATTTATGGCATAAATTATTTATTTTCTTGTAAATGCAAATAAACATTTGTCTGTAAGATACACTGAAATCTCATCTTTGGAGTTCTTCCCACAAGCAAAAGAAAAACTATATTGACAGCTTCCTGGAGTCAATCATTCAGGAACTTTTCTATATAAAAATCAGAGAATATTCTCATGTTTCTTCACATAATCATGAAACAAAGAAGTTGCTTCTGAAGATACTATTTTTAGGTATGTTTTCAGTGATTCCACTTGAGACTTCTGCTTAAGAGCAGACATTGGGGTTTGTTTCTGTGTTACTAACATGATGACCATACAAAACTATTAAAAAACCGAAAACTCCTAGTAACTGGCTTCTTTTCAGCTTTTTTCCTCCACTCAGTTCCTCTCTTACCCAGCACACTGCCTCCCTTTTACCAGTACACACAAGAAAATGAAATTTTTTTGTTTCATTTTTCTGCCCTGAGAGGGATGAGCAATTCAATCCCAACATGGCAACAAGCATTTGTAAAAAGTTAACAAAACTGCTTTCATTTCAAGGTTAGGCAACAAAACAGCATGGTGACAGGAACTATAATGAAGAAAGAAATTCCACTATAAGAAATACAGCTATTTTTGTTCTAGAGGAACAAAAACATTTTGTAAAGTACCCAGTTCTCTGAAACAAATATTTTTTACCACTGCATCTATAGTGCTTTACCCTTGGGGAAATCAGTTCCAAAATGATGCTGACCTTCTTTTTCAAAAGCTTTTCAACTTTCTTATTTAAGTGTGATATAAACAGCATGTGCTGCCACATTGCTCTCCCAAACACTTTGACACTACAGTTTTAATCATGCTTTTCCATCTTGTGCTACACAGTTTAAATTGGCTGAGAAGAAAAGACTGTGTATATGTTGGTTGGTTGGATGGGAACTCTGGAGCTCATCTACCCAAATCTCATACTCTGTGGGTTACATTAAAATTCAATGGTACAAGGAAGGAAACTTTCCTGATGTAAAAACATGCTTGCTTAGTTCATATGTATGAGTGTTCCCAGATAAAAGTCCACCTTCTGCTCGAAAAGGGCTTGCAAGAGCAAAATGAAATGTGTTGACTTTCTTCTGAGATCTTCTTTAATGAATAAACCCTGCAAAACAATTCAGTGGCTTCCTGAAACAGTAGTAGTCAAGGGCATACATTCACAACCTACTACAGGTCTACTATTGCTAAAATATTACAACAGGAAAGGAAGAGGAAATATTGAAAGTTCAATAATGAAAACCACTAAAAAATACATACATTTTAAACTAGGAAAATATGTTAAATATTGATTTAGAGTAAAACTCTAGGAAAAACAAGTATAAGGATGATCATAATACAAACAGATTACATATGACTAAAGTAGATTAAAAAACAAATTGCTGATTAAGTGGTCTGCTTTCTTCCCATAAGAAACAAAGGGACTAGTGGTCTTCCCATAAGTGAGAAGGAAATGAGTGCACTGTAGATATTAAGGTTCAGGTCACTAGGTAAGGGATAAGGGAAAAGAGGAAGCCTACAGACTACAGACATTTACGTGGGGAATATTCCCCTCCCTAACACTGACCATCCAACTCAGACTTTTAAGCCTGCAAGCAGTGGGACCAACTTCAGGTCAGGGGCTCTGCCCACAGGCAGCACAGGGCTCTCTCCAAAAAAACCCACAATACTGAGAGGAGAGAAAAGATGTTTTCTTTGCAGAGTCCATGACCAATTTAGAAATCTATCACTCAAGTCCAACTTGTAATGTTATTACCAATTTGTGAATCTTCCAACTGTGCGCTATGTTGACAATCCTAAAGGTCAGTAGGAGAACTAGCAGCATGGTCCTAGCTACTTCTTCATGAAATTCATTTCACTTTGGTAATCTACACTGTTGCAACTGGTACTTATTTCATCCATCCCTCAAAACTGAAATGTGGATTCTCTAACAAGAGACTAAATTCTGATGAATGATTATATTTTCCTGAGAATAACCTGCAGATTATCTGTAAAACATATAAATACATAAATAAGTAAGTTTGGTTATTTAGCAGTAGTATAGATTACACATGGGCATGCAGAAGAACAAAATACATTTGGCTCTGAGTTCCTCCCTTTGATCTCCCAGCATGTGCTCCCAAAAAACCATGTCTGTGGTTCCTCACTGCTCCTTTGTCTTGCACATAGGAAAATTCAGGAATTGCATGTCTATTATAGAGATGGTGATGGGATCATAGAAACGTAGAATCATAGAATAGTTGTGACAGAGAATTTAATTGTGAGGAAGCATATATAATGTGGTAGTGGGGTAAAGGAAGTCTCATCTGAGTTTCATCTTGTTTTCTAAATGAGGAATAATGTGTATAGCATACCCCATTGCTGGGATGACACTATTGCTGATCTCACTCACAATTAGTACATCTTAACAATGGCTAAACGAACAGAGGTGGTTATTTTGGAAGCAGCTGATGGAAGAATCATCCCACCAGTAACTCAAGACAGGTCTGTGATGGAGATCAGTGGCAGACACTGCTGGGTACCTGGGCTACAGACCCTCCCATGTGTCTTGTCACACCATCCAGCTGCTGTCATGGCCACGGCATCACTGTAAGAAGGGTCTGGGACAGAAAATGGCTGCATTCCCACCAGAGAAAACTCACACAAGCTTTTGAGTGAGATGGTGGTTTAAGCACAGATCTTGTAACGCTCTTTTATGCTGAAACCAAAAAAAAGACAGGCCTTGATCTTACAAAGGACATCTTATTTCTCTCATCTGAAAGGAGACAAAACCCAGTCCCACTGAAGCCTGGGAAAGTTTTGCCAGGAATCCCTATAAGAGGAAAATTTCATCCTCCTTGTAAAATACAGGATGCAAAACTTCCTCAGGAGAGGAAGCCTAAGTCACACTCTTGTGACTTGAGTAGAGTTTTCAGTCTGGAATCCACGTACTCCCTTGGCTCTGGTCCATACAGACACTGCTGCAGAGCCATGAGATGGCACTATAGGAAAGGCTTCCCCTACTGCCCCCACCAGTGGGTACTCAGCAGGACCTGCTCAATGGCAGGAACACATGCAAAATGTTTCAGTAGGAAGATTCTGGTATCCTTCAGGTATTCTCCTAGCTTTCCTCAGGGTGTCATCTTCAGCACACAAGCCTACATCTGACCAAGGGGCTTGGGAGCGTGTCTGGGCTCTCAGGTTTGGGTGCTCACCCTGGCTGTACCCTAACTTCAAATGCAAAGGCAAGCACAAACATTCCCATTCTACCTCCCACTGAAAGGGGTGCCAGGGCGGGCAGTAAGATGTCCCACCAATCCCAAGCAACACACTGTGGGGGGCTGCACCACGGTGCAGACACAACCATTGCACAGATGGTGACACCAGCAGTCCTGCCCAAAAGAGCTCACAACCTATTGGGGCAGAGCTGCAGTTCCACATGGCACACACGTAACACCTATTTGTTTGTCATGACATCTTGCTTTGAATCTCGCACTGCTAAGCACAAAAGCCAATGATAAAATAAATCACTCGGACACAGTATTGATTCTTGAATGATGATTACATAAAAAAAAAGTAAATGCTTTGGTGTGTTACATAAATAATTCCCCTCTGGCATCTATTATGCATGTTGCAACCATACTTTTAATTTCATTTATGCAGCTTCTTTTGAGGAAAGACATCCAAATTCTTCCCTCAGCCTATTCCACTCTACGCAGTGACATAGGTGCAAAGGAAGAGGAGAAGCAGAGGAAATAGAGGGAAATTGATTGCTGCCAGCATAGTAGGGAAGCGTTAACCTTGCAGGCAGGAGACAAACAGCAGAGTCATCTGCAACATGCAAACCAGCTTCTTCGTTTCCATAGTGAGCCAAAGGAAATGCCCTTCAGAAATTTTCAGAACTATTACAGCTATAAAGAAGTTGACTTTAGTGGGACCCTGTGGACAAAAATGAATTTAAAAAATAAACTCTAAGACTAAACGTATCAGCTAAGCAGTTTTTGACAGAGAAAACTATTCTGAGTGGTCAGTGTTTGTATAATAGAGATGCAGTCCCTAAACACAACCTCAAGAGAACATTTTCAGCTATCAGAGATGCTAAAACTGCCTCCACTTCAGTTCCCACCCCTGCCCTCTCCAGTTGCTCTCCTATCCTATATTTCTAAGTCACTCTCAAAGGACTTTTTACCCAGACAAGATTTCTATCACACTTGATCAAACGGGGCTCGCGGTGTCGGGCCTGTTTCTCAAAGTAATTATACTGAAGAGGTTTGCCTCAGCTCGACCCAGTTTGCATACACCTGCTATCCCATCCAGTCCAGTCAGCGGCACTGCTGTGGTAGGGCAGAGAGTGAAATAAAGATCAGGGATCCCCGCTGCCACACCTCCGATTTAGTCCGCTCCCCGCGCACGGCTCCGCACCCGCACCTGCGTTCCCAGCCGCGCCCCGTGAGACCCCCGGCTGCACCGCCCATGGGATTCCCGCACCGCGACCCCTGGTCCCGCAGCGGGGACAGTCACCTCCAGGAATCCCGCACCGCTCCCTGCTGCGGGGACAGTCACCGCCGGGAATCCCGCACCGCTCCCTGCTGCGGGGACAGTCACCGCCGGGAATCCCGCACCGCTCCCTGCTGCGGGGACAGTCACCGCCGGGAATCCCGCACCGCTCCCTGCTGCGGGGACAGTCACCGCCCGCCCGGCGGCCGCTCTTCCCGAGCCCTCCCTGGCGAGCGGCGAGGGATCCGTTTAATTGTAACTTTAATTTTAATCTCTTTTTTCCGTGAGCACCGAGGGGGAAACAGCAATAACAACAGCAACAATAACAACAGCGACAAGAATAATAACAACAACGATGGTGACGATGCCAACACCCACGACCATCACCTCCTCCACCTACCAATCCCAGTTACAGAGCATAGTTACCAGCGAGGCGCGGCGCAGCAACAGGCGATGCGGGCAGCGGGGCGGGCGCGCTGCCGCAGC
>VXBX01002780.1:450497-494920 GCA_013400415.1 Scytalopus superciliaris
CTCCGGACACGCCCCGGGACACGCCCCCTCATCGGGAATCATCCCTAAGGTAGGCTCCTGTGTTATGCTGACAGTCACTGTGATGCTTGATACAATACATATTTTAAGGGTGCCTCCGTAACGAGTTCCGCTCCGTGCTGATGCACAGAACAGATGCTTCTTCCTCATCAGCGTTAACCTGGTTTTGATACTGTGGAGCAGAAAGTTCTTGATTTTTGCTCCTGGTTAAAGTAGAATACAACCGTATTCAGGTTTCTCTTGATCCACAGCTGCAGTCAGTCTGTTCCACTCTCCCTCTTCACGGTATGTTTGCTGTGAATAGTGTGTCCCCCCACCATCCTCTTTCCCCGGCCCAGCCTTCAGACCCTGACTTTGCTCTTCTCCCAGAGCAAGGACAGCTGGAAAGGTTCATCACAGACACATCCTTCCTTTGCTCCTGTCTCCTTCACCAGACTGAATTTTCTCACTACTAGTTTTCTCCTTCCCTACTGCAGCACTGGTGAGTCTTGCTGGCTCAACTGTCTGGAGCCCTGAACTAGATTACACCTACAGTAGTCACTACAGCCATGCTTTGGTAGTCACAGCCTTTATACTTTCCTGTTCTGCTTTCATTTTGAATTTTTACCTAGAATCTCACCAAATATAATGTTCTATTTTATCTTGCAAGAAAATTGTGTTCCAACCCTTTGACATCCCTTTCTATCTCTAGCAGCCTGAACAACTCTACTTTTCTTCCATGCCAGAAGCACTAGTGTTTCTTGTCTGAGTGCCATTTGTCCCACTTCCCCTGCTTTTCTTCTTATCAACCCTGCTCATCTCCATAACTTTAGGTTTCCTCTTGCGCTTTCACCTCCTTCCCTGTCTCTGAGCTGACTGAATGTGCTGTGTACAGTCACTATCAGGAGTGCTTTCATTCCAGTTCCATCCTCTCTTTCATTTCTTTCCAATCTGTTCTTTCACCAGGAATTTTGCAGGCAGTGCTGATGATTTCTTCTTAACCAAATCTGTGAACATTTCTCACCGTCCTTGATCTGTCAGCCACTTTCAACACGGATTACTTACAAATGAGAGAAAACTGTGCCCTAATTGGGCGTGCACTCTATGTCTTGTTTTTTATCAGTGTCAGGAGGCCCAGAGGCTGCCCAGAAGGGTTTTGGTGTCTCCACCCTTGGGTACAGCTCTGAGTAATCTGCCCAAATCTCACAGCCAACCCTGCTGTGAGCAGGAGGTTGGACTAGCGACCTCCTGAGGTATCTTCCAAGCTGAATTACTTCCTAGGCAATGTTTCATGTGGCAGTTGCCAGAACCTTTACCTTGAAGAGTAAAAGACTGGAATGCTAAGTCACAGTATCACTAGGGAAGTACAAACATGGTTTATAGTGTGGTTTTTTTCCTGTTCTCTTTGGCTTTTTAAGAAATCTTGCACTGGGGGAGAGAGTAGAGCTATTGTTATTATTGGGTTGTTTGGTGTATGTTTGTTTTTATTTAATATGATGCATTCCTCTTCCTGAGCCTCCAGTTTATTGCAATGGTACTGTCTCCAGCCTCTGCTTAACATCACGAACCATTTTTGTGTTGTGATATCTCATCTTTTGCAATGTTTGCCCATGTATTCAAACTCAGCGTGGTTATAATTGCACTCCAGGCTTCCTTTTCAAACTTCCCTCTCTGCCTTTCTCCACCCCCGTGTTTAACTGTCATTCAAGTCCATGAGCCAAGTTTCAAATCTGAACTCACTCTTGCTGATAGACTTCAGTGCTGTCTTTGCTCTTTTCATCACAGTATTTATTTTTCTTTCCATCCCAGTTTTACACTTCATTTAAATTAATCTTGTCCACATGAAAAATTGCACCAAAGTCTCAGGTTTAACTACTTTCAAATTAAATTACTGAAAACTTTCTGCCTAGAGATGTCCTTGCTTCTAGCTGTGTGTGAGTTTTCTTAACTTTGTAAATCTTTCTGTGAGCCATTAGCTTCCTGATGGTACTTTCAGTTTCTCTTCAAAGTCACCTTCATCAGTGCTTTCCCTTCTGTGTTTTCTTTTTGATTTCCAGCGTCGTTATACTGTGTGATGTCTTAGATATATTTAGCCCTACAAGGAAAAAAAAATATAACCAGCAAACTCTGCAATTTAGGATGTAGATAATCTTGAAAATTACTGTGAATCAGAGATTTGCTGAAATTGGCTACTATTTATAGAATTTCTGAAACCAAATCAGGGATTCTTTGATTAAAATCAGTGTCATTGTATGCATTCATAAACTAATGGGAAACTAGAAAGAAACATAAAATTGCTACTTGCAAACTCAGCCTTTTACCAGGGTTAACAGTTACTCTTATTAAATCTGTTTATCTAGCAGAAAACTGTTTCTGGGAGCTTTCAGAATGGTTGACATGGGGCATTTCTGTATTTTATTGTTCCTCCTTTGGATCACAGATTGAAAACTCTAATTGTCTCACCTTTTGTGAGAGAGGTCATAGAATCATAAAATCCTAGAAACACAGAATATCCTGAGCTGGAAAGGACCCACAAGGATTATCAAGATTCAACTCATGGCCCTGCATGACCACCCCAAGTGCTGAAAAACCTTAGTTAATGAAAGCATTTGAAGTTAATAGAATAGGCCTTTTTTTTTTCTTTTCTTTTTTTCTTTAGTGTCATTGATTTATTTCCTGAAACAGTAATGACAAATAGAAAAACTGCTGATTCAGTCACTAAGAGAACCAATGCCCTTTTTGGCCACTTCTCATATTTTATGACTCTTTTATCACCTGATTTATCTAAGCAGACATTTATGGCTCAGCAGCGTTTCTTTTGTCTTGCTTTGTGCGATTTTTCTGATTTTTGAAATATCTTCAGTCATCCATCAGGAGCAAAGCAGAAGCAGCTGAAACTGCTTCATAGACCTCTGCCTTCTGAGCTGCTGTCCAAACTGTCTGCACTAAAGGAGTATGTTGAGAAAGGTAAGCTGCACAAGGACAATTCGTGCAGTGCATAGTTAAAAGTTCCGTGTGTTCTCTAAAATTAACATAGAAGAAGATAGATTGGCAGTGAAGTTGCTAGAGCAAAGCAGAATGAATAAGACTGTAAGTATGACTCCTATGACCTGAATTTCTTTGGGAGGCTCTTTGTGAATAGGGGAAGAGTCTTCTGGGCAGGTCCCAGAAGCTGAGTTTTCCACCTATCAGACTTGAATAGTGCCCACTGGGTAACAGAGGCATTTGCCCTAGCTCATCAAAAAGTATGAGAGAGAACATGAAAAACGGCTGGCATCAAGAAAAATTAAATTAAATCACATGGAGTCAGACCACAGGAGAAGTGACGTACAACCTGGAGTCAGAAAAAATGGAAAAAATGACATTTTGGGGGATGGTCCCACTCCTCTCAGATCGTACACCCCTGTGAAAAGGCATATCCTAGCTTACATTATTTTACGTGCATCAGGGATTTCTAACTGAAACAAAGGACTTGCCATGCAGTATGCTTCAGAAATAACCAGGCATTTTGTATGCCTATATATGTGAATGCAAAGCTCTTTCCAGTTTATACAAAGTAGCTATTGATTAAATATTTAAGGCCTAATCTTTAAAAATAAATGTGGAAAACAATAACATGATCCATAATCAAAACATTTTTAACCTAAGTAATAAAAAAAGAACATGGAAACTAGGCACCACTCCTGAAAACAGATCTGTAGAGAAGAACCCTGGCATCTGTACAAGTTCACTGACTTCTGCCAACATCATCAGGCCCCAGGATCTGCTGCAGAAGAACATACAGAAGAGCATACAGAAATCTTACAATGTTTTCTGGTCAGATCAGCACAGTGGAATAAAGCTGCAGCATAAAAAAACCAATGCTGTCCCTATGAACTGAGTTAGAGACCAAATCAAGTTTTGGTTTTTTCTCCATGTATCTTCTGTAATTGTGTAGGAGTATCTAAATGGCTGAAACTTCTCAATCTTCAAATAGTCAACAAAGCAGGCAAAGAGAAAGAAAACAAATCAAAATTTTTTTTATGATGTTTGAGAGAAACAGTAAGTAATTTGAATTTTCATTTTGTTAGAATACTGTCATAGTGTATTTGTTATTACATAATGTGAAATAAAAAAAGAATAACACTAATATATTAAAAGTAATATCTTTATAGCAGTACTAAAAATAGTAAAGAAAATTCAATTAAAGAAGTAAGGTTGAAATGTCAGATAATACAATTTTTGTTCCCTTGATATTATTAAGCCCTTCTGAATATTAGTTTGAAAGGCTGGTAAAATATGTTTCTGTACAATACAGTTCCTGTCTGGCACTTGGCTCACTACCAAAGCTGTGTTTCAATGATTCAAATAACTTAAAAAATCATAGATAAACCTTTTATGCTGAAACAAAGTTCTGTTGTGATGGCTTTTGTTGTAGTAGTACTTATTAGTGATGAATGATATTCATAGATTGTGTATTTATATGGTAAACATGACAAGAATCTAAGAGCTAACAGTAAAGTTTGTTCAAGGATCATTTCTCCAAATATAAGTATCACACCTGTAAGATATTTATACAGCAGCATGTCCATTGATCAGCAAGCAACACTTCAGCAATGGGAATTCCATCATCTTGGTGGATGGAATTTTTTGTGCTTTATTAAGTTTGAGACTGAGACTTAAGAGCAGAAGCCTTGGGCTAGAAAAATAAAAAGAATGCCATGTGGTTAAGTGCCTTTTGCCCACAGGGGAATGTAGAAACTGGGGGTGTAACACAAGGAAGCAGTTGATTGAGAAGGCAGCAGAAATGTCATGAGGGTGGATTGTGCCCAGCTGAGGGCTGAAAGCTGTCAGCCACTGTGGTGGGGCAAGAAAGCCAAGGAGATAAGCCAAGGGTACCAGCTTTCTTTGAGAGCCGAGTTGTAGCAGAGAGCTATAAGGAGTGGCTTCTCCATCAGCAGGTCCCCTGGGAATGAGTCTCCCTAGCAAAAGGAACAGGACACACACTGTGGAACTAAAAAGGCTGAATAAAGGATAATTTTTTGAGAGTTTCTTTGTTGATAAAAATGTTCAGGACTAACAGACTGCTGGCTGCAGTACCGCACAGAAGCTGGGGACTAGCTAAGCAACCAATGGTCCTCCAGAATGAGGTCCTTGGAGATAACCCTTGTAGCAAAGTCCAAGTTGCAGTTCCAGTGTGAGGTGTATGAAATGACCCTTTGACACAGTGGTTGCATTTGGTTTCCATGGCACAGTTTTGGTGGCAGGTGGGTTACAGGAGTGTGTTCTGTGAGAAGCTGCCAGGAGCTTCCCCCGTGTCCAGCAGTCAATGCCAGACGGTTCCAGGATGGACCTGCCGATGGCCAAGGCCAAGCCAACCAGTGACAGTGGTAGCACCTGTGGGATAGCAGATTTAAGAAGGGATAAAAAAGTTATTGCACAGAAGCAATTGCAGCCAGAGACTAAATGACTGAGAATACATGAGAGAAACAGCCCAGGAGACACCAAGGTCAGTGAAAAAAGAGGGGGAGGAGGTGATCCAGGTGCTAGACCACAGATTCGCCTGCAGCCTGTGGTGAAGACTATGGTGAGGCAGACTGTCCCTCTGTAGACCGTGGGAAGTTCTCACCTCAGAGAAGTGTGTGAAGAACTGTCTCCCATGGGAGGGACCCATGCTGGAGCAGAGAGTGTGAAGAGCCCTTTGCCAAGGAGGAAGGAGAGTCAGAGACAATGTGTGATGAACTGACCACAACCCCGATTCCCTGTCCTCCTGCACCACTGAGGGGAAGAGGTAGTGAAATGGGGAGTGAAGTTAAGCCCAGAAAGAAGGCAGGTGCATGGGGAAGGTGCTTTAAGATTTTGTTTTATTTCTCATTGCCCTGCTCTGATTAGATTGGCAATAAATTCAGTTAATTTCCTCAAGCTGATTCTGTTATCCCCATGACTGTAACTGGTGAATGATTTCTCCCTGTCCTTATCTCAACCCACAGGACTTTCGTTATATTTTCTCTCCATGTCTAGCTGAGGAGGATGGCAGAGTAGCTTTGGTGGGCCCCTGGCATCCAGCCAGGGTCAACCCACCACAGCGGTGTAGGGCACTGGGGCTCAGTGAAAACTGTTTCATTAAGGATACAGAAATTCATCAGAAAATAAAGACCCTTGCACTCCATCTGGTTCTCAGAAATCAGAGGGGATGGCTGGGCTTAATTTCTGGTTATAGCCAATTTGGCACTATCAGCGTGGTCAAGTTCAACAACAGCTTGTATGATCCAGATTCAAAAACAGTGCAGTTTACTGAAGGAACAGAAAGCAGGTTCAGAATTGTCAGTGGTAAATGCACTAACCACAGAGTGTAAATATTTGCTGTTTCTGAAGCTATAGGAACAGAGGTCTATTAGCAACCCCCTTCAGGGGAGGAGGAGAGACCCAGTTCAGTGACCAACCCAGAGCAGGTTTTTTCCCCCCCTCTTTCTTTCTTTTTTTTTTTTTTTTTTTTTTTTTTTTTTTTTTTAAACTCCCTTTTTCTTTATATCAAACTTNTGTGGTCCAAAACTCCCCTTGTCTTACAATACAACTTTTGGCCCTTCCTGATAAGGTGGAACAATCACATGCTGTAAGTGGGGTTTTGGTGACTGTGGTCATACATGTAAGACATGTTCACTTTTCATTTGCATTCTTAGAGGGTTGAAATGTTATATGTAGATCTGGCTTAATGAGGGTTTTGGTCACTTTTGTTCAGAATTCACAGTTGACATAAGCAGTAGCATAAACACTTTGGTCATCCTCCACGTGCTGAGAGTAAAGGCTGTCTGACCTTCACCAGTGGCTCTGTGCATGCATCTTTATCCTCTTAAGAGCCCAAATCTTCAACAAGTCTTGTTATGCACAGTGAAGGGGGACTAAGGCCAATGGATGGTGCAGTGGCGTGAGTACTCTTTGTGCCTCACTGAAACATCAGGCTGTGAGGCCCCTGCTTCACTCCAAACACTGTTCCCTTGTTAGCCTTGCTTGAGCCAGGTGCAAGGTAAGTCAGGGGTCCAGCACATGTTTGTCTCAATCAGCCTCATCAATTCTTCATAGATTTAAGGCACATCTGAAAATTTAACATATTTTTCACCCCCATGACCACAGTCACACAGACAACACCTATAAAAGGCATGAGAAATTCTGTGAAGTTGCCTGTGACTGAAGTTCTGTGAAATGCCTGAAATTCTGTGAAGTGCCTGAGCCTACAGTCACTGTTGAGACAATTTCTAGAAGCTGATTCCTCTGTTCCTTTCACAGTCTGACCACAGCTGACTTCACTTTTGTCATCATGCTTTAAACACACCCTTTCCATGATGCTTTTTTCACAGGGAATTTGCCTGAATTGCCTTTCTCATTCAGTAGGATTATCATGAGGTTTAGGTGATACAGGGAACATTATGGAACACACAGGGGAACACTCACTGAAGGAGCCCCATCTACTTCTCAGGTGAAAGAACTCATTGCATTGGCACGTGGCACCTCGCAAATGGATTCAAGATCCCTAATGAGAGACTTGTCACTGATACAAATAGTCATATTTCACACATGATAGAACAAGCACTGGTCGTTCATTCTGCATTAAACTCACAAGGTACCTCTGAAAACCTGTCCTTTCTGTCCTGCTTCTTATCCAACTCTTCTACTGCATGATACAAATCATTCAATACAGTGTATAGGCTAACTGCATTTGTGTTGGAAAAAAAAGGCTAACATACTTGGCAATTGGCAGCACTGAGAGGCTTAGTCTTAATTATTGGTGCGTTTTCTCTGAACGAGAAAAAAACATATAGGGCATGGAGAATTTGTCACATGATCTTTTCCTCACAAATGATGCCAGAGCAGGTCTCATTATAAATGTCTTTTTTTTCCTCTTGTATTCAACAGGAGAAATTTTTGAACAATATCCAACTAGAGTAATAAAGAGCACAAATTATGAAAATGGATAAGAAGGGCCTGGCAGTGTTCAAGGGCAAGTCAGTCAGACAGATGCTTCCCTCAGCAATGAGCACATATTCAACAGTCCCTTGAAAACCCTACCTAAAGATGCATGCCAGTCTGTTCCATCAGATTTGCTGCAGTCCAGCACAAATCCAGCTCAAAGAACCACTTCTTCAGACTCAGTTGCAGCCTGGCAATGCACAGCCTGTTTGACCATATTTGTTCTTATCCTGTACGTTTCCAACACAGAAATGCCTATCTCCTTAATCAAGGTAATAACCATGGGCAAACAGAATTCCAGCCCAAAGCTACAGGTTTGCATGACCTAAGGAGAGGTTTGATTCTCTCTGAAGCCAGTTTCCCGAGAGTGAAAATGGAGCAGAATGATGATAGATACTTCCCAGGTATAGTTCATAAGAATAACAACCCTGCGTGCTGTGCATGCGTAAGTGCAAGTGTTCGTGTCTACTCAGGCAGCAAAATACCAAACCATCTACTTTGTATGGTGCTGACATAACTTGGGTTGAATTGCACTTTCACAATAGGTGCAGTGCTGAGCAAGTGCCATGAAAATTATGCAGAATGCATCAGAAAGATGAGACACAGTAAAGGTACAGAGGAAATGGAGAAAGAGGGTGGACAAAAGAAATAAGAAATAAACAATGGAGAATTTAAGGCAAGGGTAGTACAGAAAAACAGTGTGTACATCAGTTATCCTACAGCTACACTAATATTAAATTTTAAAACATTAATATTTAGTTTTAAATCATTCTAAGCACTGCTTTTTCATACAGTGACAGAGTAAGAAATGTAAGACCATTTTTCTGTTGACAAGGCTACAATTCCAAAAGATACTTTGAATGAAAGCTGCTATTGACTCTTAAACACAGCAACACAAGTAATGCATCTTTCAAGGATATACCTGAAGGCTAAAAGCAATTTTCTGCTACAAGAAGTGACACAACATTTCCACTTGGGACCAAGACATCAGTTTATCCTCAGACTATCTTGTTCATACTACATCTCTAGATTTTTTTCACAGCTAACAGTGAGAATGTCTTCACTGGGTTTTTATTTTTGCTGGAAATGTTTTGTGTCTTTAGAATCACATGTTGTAGATTTTTGCTTGCATGAAGAAGGATTTTTATTTGGGTTTTTAATTTTAGTGAAATATAGACAATGCTCTCTTATCTGACTACAGTCATCTGTGACTATCCTGGAAAATCTTCAGCACTGACGCATCATTTTTCTTGCAAAACAGATGCCAGGGATCTAAGAAAATTCTAAACTCCGAGAAGTATATAAACTCTCTTTCATTATATTAATCTTCATTATTTTAATTCATCTACATATATATTATAATTTAGATTTTATCATATTTATTGGAACCCTTAGATTTAGATTTGAAAATATGACAGGTATTTAGAGGTAATGTATATTGTATCAGTATACTTTATTGTGCATCTGTTCTGAAAATGATAGTCTGGTTTACATAGAACTAGATACCAGATTATATATATAAAACTGTATTTGAAATTATATGTAACAATAGTTAAATATTATCTCAGCATCTATGTAGTCTGTGACAGTGTATGTACCAATAATAATAACAACGCAAGAGCAGTTGCTCTCCTATCAGAGTTTGTATAAAATTTCCTAAGTTAGAAATGAAAGAAAGAATTTAATAAAAGAGCAGCAAAGTGAAAAGGAGTTTCTCTGCCTGGACTCTGGAGATGTTTTGGATTGCATGTTTGGATAGTTTGGATCCTCTAAAGGACAAGTATAGTCCAGAATGTCATTAGGCTTTTGAGTGAATATACCAAGTATGCCTTAGGAACATTACAAAGGGAAGTCTAACACTTGGAACAGCATGGGAGAGTGGGATAAAAAGAAAACTCAACCCAAAAATAACAGAGTTTAGAGGCAGCCGCAGAACTGTGCCGTTTATTTCATCTCACAATTAGGAAAGCCTGAACCAGGGCACTGACAAGAGACAGATGACCTTGCTGCTCTCAATGATTGCAGGTGTAGAGCTCATGTGTCAGTGTCTGTGCTCTATTACAGGTTGGTTCCCTGGTCATCTACATTGCAAAAATATTCATTCATGCTCAGTTTTTCTTGGTGTGAGCAAACAGCTTCTTCTACAGCAAAACTGTAGTGCTGTGGGTGTTTCATGCAGGGGCCCAAACTAGTAAGTAGTACAGACAAGACTGCACATGATTTGTCCCCCTTTTCCAAAGTAATTGAAAGATTTAGGGCTTGTCATCTTCTACCCTCCTATATGTCATTGTACACAGTATAGGCTTCAGGAAAGTGTCCTCACTTCATTTTAATCTGATTCTGAATGTAGCTGAATGAACGTGAAACTGCTTTTGAGGGATATTTAACAGGCATGCAAATATTTTCTTGTATCTCTGGTTCCTAGGATTTTACACTGCCACCTGTCCTCCAGCTTCATGTTGTGACTGTGCCAAGCCAGTCTGTTCAGAAGGGAGATGGACCTGGAGCTCATGGCTGAGACAAAAATTATATCAGCTCCTCTTCCGGGAACTGCAGAATCATTTTCTTCCCTCCCTCTTCACCTCACTCCACTGTACAGTACATCTTTCTATTTTTGTCACGTCTGTCTCCTCCTTCCCCATGGGAGCCATGCAGGTCTGTGCATTAAGGCTAGAGTAATTACTCCTTTGCAATGGCTGGGCCTCTGCTAAAGTGGAGCTGAAGAAGTTTAAGCGCCTTCTCCAGTGATGAACCACAGTCATTTTGAGGCCAGATAATTTCTTTAATCTGCATTTGTGAGTGAGGAGGTCGAGCTGCTCTGGGGGTGTGTATAATCTTAGAAAGATGATGCAAAGTTTTTGACCATTTTCTTCCCCAGCATAGTTTTACTGTCTGTGATTTCTGCAGTGGACCTTGGTATGGCAAAGGACTTTGGCTCATCCGGCATTACAGAAACATACTTATATTTGGAAGACTTCCCTTTTGCTTCCATGCTTGCTCATCATCACATCATACAAACCTCATGTCTCAGATTTGGTCTTGACTCCAGTATTTTGTGGAAAGTGATCTGGATTGCAGCAGAGAAACTGTGAACGGGATAAAACAGTTAAGAAATACAAGATCTCATGTTATGTTACTCTGTTGGACAACCTGGGAGTCAGCTGGAGTGATGAGATCAGTGCTTTCAGCTCTGAATGGTCTGTTTCATATCAATGAATATGTAGTTGAATCAGAATGAAAAGCAAACTCAGTCCTATGTAAAATCAATGAAGTTATATGCTGACCCTCTGCTTCCTCCAGTGATACCTGGATGGGGATCAGAGTCTTTCTCTCTGCTAGCATTATGTCATTTTACATCATAAGACTTGTCATTGCTTTAATAAAAAAATATAAAAAAAACAACACACACACACACACACACAAAAAAAATAGAATAACTTTATTCCAGGACTACAAATTAAATACAGGACCTATTTGTCAAAACTGTAAGATTTTTGCAAGCTATAGAAGGTCTTGTAAATAAATCTTGGTATTTGTTGTAAATACATTTTGTTTACTATAGGAAATAAAATGTATTTTTTATGAGTCTCTGTCCCCAAGTCTGAAATTCCCGATGTTTTTCTAAACACAAAAGCCACAAACAAACAAACACCCATTGCCTAAGCGACTTGATGATGAAGATAGCCTACAACAAAATTGGGATCAGAGCCCCAGCTTCTGATTTGCTACCCATTAACCACAGTACTGCTCAGTAAGGTTTAGTTGATGCTTCATGTTGTTTCCCACATAGTACCAGTGATACAGTGTACAAACACAGTGAAACTCAACTGCCATTTTAATTTTAAGATATCAAAACACCAATCCCTGATTTCATTATAATTCACTTAACAAGACAGAAGCAGATTTAAGTGTGACAGATTTTTTTATCTTTTGGTAAATTACAAAAATCCAGCATTTTTTCATTTTTTCAGCTGCAGTTGAAGGGTTTTCTTCTAATCTCTGTAACAAACATTGTACTTTTGTCTATTCTAAGGCAAACATTTTCTATGTTGAAGGATTTTTATCACAGGTCTGTAATGGGCTTTGGACTCTGATGCACTGAAGCCAGTGCCTGGGGCTTCCCTGACTGTGGAACACCAGCAGCTACAACCTGGGTGGAACAGGAGAAAGGGACTTCCCAGTATGGCCCTATGGGGCTTACCCAAACCTGGTGTTTTCACAACCCTCATCTGGAAGTGCCTTGGATTTGTTGTATCTCTTAAGAGCCCCTAAATATTGTTTGACTTGAGATTGGAAAGTCTGGAAGCGGCTTTTCACAGATGTTGTGTATACAGCACTATACAGCACTGGTGGGACTTTGAGACAGAAGAGGGAAATGCTAAGGGAGAGATGAAAACCTGATGACAGAGATCTTCTTTGTATCCTATGGACAGATGGACATTTCTTCCCCAGTGATAGTAATGCAGTATTTGTCCCCAAATTATCACTGGATAAATTCCATCAGTAGCATCAAGGCCAGAGCCCAACACACAGGTCTCCTTCTATGATCACTAGGCTGCAAAGGCAGGTGCCTTCTGCTGACTTCTCGCTCTGGCCCCACAAATCTGGCATGCCTGCTGACAGCTGTGTAGCTGTAGCAGCCCCCTTTCTCTCTCCACCAGCACATCACTGTATTCTTACTGACCCATAGCTGGTGAGCCCTGCTGTGATACAGTCACAGAGAGTGAAACCACCCCAGCCTCAGCCGAAAGGAATGCCTTTCACCTCCCAGTGAGCACTCCAACCTCTGCTCAGTTGTGCAGACACAGTTTATCTTCTCCCTTCCTTCTCATCAGTCTCAAGTGAACTCAGTATTGTCCTTGTGTTGTTCCCACAGAACAGCAACCCACCTGTGTGTGCAGCAGTGAGTCTTCAAGTGCTTCGAGGAGCTGCAAGGAAAATCCAGATGTACCTGCGGACAAACGCCAAGCCAAGGATGCAGCTAGGCTTCACTCTGTTAACACACCCAAAATCGTGCTTCTGTGGAGCTGAAGGATGGAAGTAACTTTGTGAACCTTTCTCCACTTGTTATACTACTCATACTAAAAAACCCAACTGCTTGTTTCTGCTGGGATTTTCTCTGGAGTCAGTTAATATCTGTACAAGTACCCAGCTACAGGCTGCCAAAAATGAGGATAGACAGCAGTGAGGACTGGGAGTGAAACTAGAGACATTTAAATGTGGAAGCAGAAATGGATGTTGCAGAAAGAGAACTGAAAGAGGGAATTCAGAGGTTAAGCAGAACTCATGGACATTACAGTGAAGAGAGAGGATCTGAAGGATTTTATGCAAATGATAACAAGCATTATTTAAACACAGAACACAGGGAAATGTGTCACTTGCATGAAGATTGCCATTGGCTAAGTCTTAAGGCTTCCCATACAGAGGAGAAAATTGATTTAGACACCACAGCAGTTTCAATGCCTAACATGGAGCAGGTAGTCTGAACAACCACTTTGTGATTTCAAGAGGAGCAGGAAAGGAAAAGCTCCATGGTTAAGAAAGAAGAGACATTTTTCTTTTTCTTCTAAGTTGTCTGGGACTGATATATTCCAGGAGATTTGTGCATGCTGAAGAGCCCATGGCTGAAACTCAAAAATAGTCCAGGAACTAGCAAGATGCCCAGTAAAACTGACAACACCCTTTGGCTTTCTCTAACCTGTTCCTGGCTGCTCCTGGTGAGGAAAATGAACTCGGGCACTGCAGAGTACAGTGGGTGCTTCTGCAAGGCAGGATGCAGGCACAGATAATCCTGGACATGTGTGATGTCCTGTGCTCTGGGTTTGGAGTTGGCTGGCAGAGGAGGAGCTGTGAGCAGCAATTACATTGTCTCCCATGCAGATTTATAGTAGCAGTAGTAGTAGTAGTAGTAGTAGTAGTGGTATCTCAAGTGCAGCACTGCTTCACTCTCCAGCTTCCAAGTGAGAGCTGGGCTGTGCCAGGCACATGGAAGAACCACCACGTGTCAGTTCCTGCCTGAATAGATATGCCTTTAAGGAACAGTAGAACTATGTCTTCCAAAGAAAAAACATTTGCTAACATTGAGCTGCTCTAGGGATAACTTTAAGTAATTTCTTCCATTGTTTTAGGAATGGATGTGAAGCTTCCCAGGACTAATTAATAGGGAGTGACTCCAGACTGAAAGAGCTCCAAATGCATTCAGATTTCTGGCCCTGATTCCCAGCCTCTCTGCCAGGATCCAGGGACAGAGGGATGTACTCTGCATTGCTAACCTGGCAGCAGCAGACAGTTGGCATTCAGTGTGTCTTTCACAAAATGTGAATAATAAAAGGAGTTAAGGGGATATAGGAATAGAAGTGGGCAAGCTTGGAGAAGTGAGAATGAGGTGCCAGAGCTGGATGTGAACACATCGTGCAGCTGTGTTCTGCCGCTAAAACTGCTGGGCAGTGTGGGCATTTCTTCGTGGGGATGAGCCTTCATCTCCAGCTTGGGGTGGCTCTGGAGACGCACCTTTGGAACAGAGAGCAGCACGAACACAGTAACACAGCATTGCTGAGGTCAGCACTCTGCGTTCTGCCCCTGGTTCTGGGCAGGATTTGCAGTTTCTGTGGCTACAGCTACCCTGCGGTGTGTTTGCGCAGGCTGGTTGTGTCCCAGCCATCCCGGTACCCTGCCCTGCAGCGCGGGAACCCGCCTGAGCTGTGTGCAACCAGCCCCCTCTAGTGGCCCCTGTCCCCGGAAGTGCTGATGCTTTGTGAAACTCGGCTTTTATTTTAGTTATGCATATAGCATGGTGTGACGAGAGAGTGACACAGAATCACGGATTCCCAGGGGGTTTAACTGCTTGACTCGCTTGCAGCTTATCTTACCCTGCAGAGCAAAGCATCCAGAGCGAGTCACCTTCTGAATTACCTATGACGAAGTAAAATGAAAATTATGATCAAACTGGGAACGCACAGCTTTTCAGTTCAACACTAATGCTTCTATCATCTCCTCTGTGAACGTTTTCAGACCTCATTTTCCTTCCTCTTCATCCAACGCACTTCCAAACACACCTTTAAATGTAAAACTACACTTGAGCAATTTACTAGCAGTATTTATTGCAATGTAACTTAAGGCATCCGACCCACATGCTGGACCATAGGCATCATATTTCACATGTGATGGGCTACATACAGAGCTCATGCTTACACTGTTCCTCAGAGGAATGGAAAAGATTAAAATTACAGACAGTTTGCGCTGGGGAATCTCACTTTGATCTTCCCACTAACTCGGGATTTTGTGTGGGCATACCTGTAACAGGCAGGCAGGGTTAGAGGGGAAGGAACCTTTTTATTGCAAGTCCTTTCTCAATTCACTGCTTCAGTGAGCTGGAAGGTGGTTTAAGGGTGCAGGTAACAAGGATGGTGTAGCAAGGCACCCCAAGAGCTCCCCCCTTTACATGCAGAGGATAAAGTAACTGTGAGAGACATACACCCAATGCACTGATTTTGCACAGCCAGTGGGGAGGATTTGGGCCACAGATAATAACTGACCTCTACCGTTTCTTTCAGAGGAAAAGTCAAGTTGAGGACTGTATACTGCACCCCTTGGTCACGTGGCTACACCCATGACATTTTGTGCCTGTAAAATGCAGACAGGTTTTTAGGCCAACACACAGGGCTGGTTGTTGGACGAGCTGGAGCATGCGGTGCAGTTGCCTAGTCCATTCTGGAGCGTGTCCTCCTCCCAGGAGACATTTACTGCACTCCAATTCTGCAGTAGGTAAGTACAGGAAAGATGTGTGTGCAGGGGGTGCGAATTGAAGCTTACAACAGGAAAAACTGCAACCAGCTGCTTAATAGCACCAGGCTGTTGCCCCATTAGATTTACAAAACTCCCAAGAAACTTGCTCCTGCTGTTCTGAGTGTTTACTTTTCACTCTTATCTGCTCCCTGTTTTGTCTTCTCACTGAGCTCAGCACTCTTGGCTGTTCCTGTCACCCACAACAGCCCCATCTCCTGTGCCATCTACACTGTCTCTTGGAGTCCAGCTGAGCATCTTGCACCTCTCACAATGAGAGGAAAACTGAGGTTTCTGCTTGATTGAGACTGGGGGCACACAGAGTAGAATTTAAGTGATGTCTTACTTTTTGGAGTCCAGTTGTCTGTGACTGACATAACTACTTGCAGACACACAACTGACAAATAAATACCAAACTGGCCACCTGGGGTTTCTACAAGCAAATTACAACCCTCACACATGACTTGAAGCTCAAGCTCGTGTACAAACCCCACAGTTTCCTGCAGACCCAGATCATGAACTACCACATGGTGGGTGATACACCATGCCAAAGTCGCTTGTTTAGGTAGCACCCTCAGCCCTCAACTCGGCATGACTCTGGGACCTGTTTCTCACTCTGTGACTCACAGGTGTCAGATGCTGTACCACTACAAGTCATAGTACAAATCCCCCTCCTTGCTTCATTCTGATGACAACTTAGCAGAGAGGAGGGAGGGGATAACCATTTTTTTGCAAAGAGCAGGAAATCCCTGGGTCAGCTCTTATGTCACTGGGATAGAAACAGAAATGATTCAGTGTCAGCAACTTTCCTCTTGTTTCTCCTTCCCCTGACTCAGACAGAACTGTGGAGAGAAGTCCTGTGTAGCCAAAAGTCACTTTTCATTAGACAGGTTTTTATACACATCCTTGGTCAGACAGGACATGTCAGTGGCAAACAGCAAATACCAGCTGCCCCCCATCCCTGAATGAGCAGTGCTTGAACTGTCTGTGGCACAGCAGAGTGACAGGACCAGCAGTTTATGCTATCTGCTGTCAAGTTGGAAGGGTAGGTTTTGTTTGAGAAATCTGCCCTAAGACACTGTTTCAGTCTTTGTTTTCCTGGTAAGACCTGGTGTACCTAAAAGACTGGCAGCACCTATGGAATTGTTGACTTCACAAATAGTGTCATAAGGACAGCCAGATACTACAGCACATGTGGTCATGGCCCACATGTGTCATTTTTTTGTGACACACAGTAAATGGCATTTCTAGAACTAGAGCATGTGTGACTCCTTTGATTATAAAATCTAAGGATTTACAATCAATTTCTTTTTTCCTTTGGGAAAAAGGCATGTGTTTGTGTTCTGTCCTTAAGAGGAAGTGGGAAACAAAAGTGTGAACTAGCTCGTTCTTACACCATCAGAAAGTTTTTGTCCTGTAGGCTTGACTGGAATTCTGAATTCCTTGGACTGGGAAGTTATATGTGTGAACAAGGCTTATTGGGAAACACAGTTTAGATGTTGAAAGATATTTTGGGCTTCACTGGCCATCTGGTAAAGTTGGAAGAAAAGATGAGTGGTGAAAAGGTACCTCGTAGAGAGTGGTGAGGATTTCAGTCTTCCAGAAAAGTGAAAGCTCTTAGTAACAGTCAAAGGCTGATTCACATGATATGTGCTGGAAAATTAGAGACCTTTGGATTGCTCCTCTGGAAATGGAACAGGAATAGAGAGCAGGAGAGTACTTGGGCCTGAGATGAGTGCCCAGGAGAGACAGTGGCTGGAGGCAATCAGCTGCAGGCAAGGTGCATCTTCTTGGCAGGTAAGGTGAGAAGGAAGGAACACTGAAGGCTCCAGACAACCACTGGTAGCAGGTGCTAGAGGAGGAGGGGAAGAAAAGCAAGAGAGAAAAGGTATGGCTGTGGAGGCTATGCACCCCTGGGAAAGTAGGAGTGAACGTGTCTGCAGGAACACAGAAGAAAGGATAGGGTAGGATGGTCTGAAGAGTTTCCCTGTGGAAAAGAGACCTGGAAAGACAAAAATACAAAGAAAATTGCTGGGAAAATATGAGAGTAACGTCATCGTATTCCTTTGGTGAGCAGTCAGCACAGTGTTGGGATAAGACTACCATGGAGACAAACCCTGAACCCATCCTCAAAGGCCAGATCCAGAACCAGCGGATGAGCTGTTTGTGGATATCCCCATCTCTTGGCAAAATCAACTGGAAGATTGACTGAGGGAAGTATCCTGCCCATCTCCAGCCAACATGTGCTGGAGCAGCAGTTGTGCACATTTGCTGTGTGAAAGGGGAAGCATATGTGTCAACTAGCCAGAAGGCAATTTTGAAATAGGAAGTGTGCAGGATATGCTGGCAGTTATTTCTGCTTTCCCATCAGTCTGTCAGACACAGAAACCCTGGATATTGAGGTTAGGGGGCCCCAGCCTATCCAGCTCTGGCACAGGCCTTGTGCCTGACTGCTGGGACCTACAGAAGGAGCCCTACAGCAGACACAGTGCTATTCAACAAGGAGAGTGAGCTAGGTGTCTTTGAAAGCATTTAGAGGGAAGTCTGGTCCAATCAGATCTCCACGTTGAGCAGACTCTGAGAGGGGCTGTTGCTAAGTGGTGCTGTTAACATGTTGACTAATAAACTGATGAAATAGATCACAATCCAATTTTTTTTCACTATGGGGAACAGCCTTCTCTGTGCATTTCTTCCTTCCTGAGAAAGTCTGTCTCTGTCACTGCTGTGTTTCTCAGTGTTAAAAATGAAAGATGCTCCTCTGCTCAGTCTGCTGGTCTACATCTGGGATGTGCTTCAATCTGTATCCTCACCTTCATCAGCTGTTTAAGCCTCAATTCAACTGCATTTTGCAATCCACAGAATTATGCAAATTCCTTTCTCCAAATACACGCGATCTCATCATATTTTCTGACTTCAGTGACTTCTCAAACTTTCCTCTAAGTTGCCCTCTGGCTCTGTTTCAGTCATAGACCTGCAAACATTTTTTCTAGTGTGACACAGCACATGTTGGACACGTTAGTGCTGCGCTGGCACAGGAAAATGCTGTGCCAAAGCATTTTCCTGTGAGAGGAACATTGCAACTGCAGCCAGATGTTACCAGGGTTTGAGTTAGTTTCAGAAATCCTCTGTTAGGGGAGAAGCATGGATATATCCTCTGTGCTGTGTTAGCACATAAACTACTACTGACCTTCTTTTGTCTCATCCATGAAATGTGTAGGAGACCTAAAAACATACTGTATTTGAGTAAAACCATTCCTGCTTTAGTTTCACCTTCTGAGCACCCAGGGAGTGGCAACTCGATTTACAGTAACTGTTGGACCAAGATGAGAGCACAGTAAAATGGCTCCCAGTTACAGGTTAGGCAAATAAATTCTCCTTTCCCACATCACTCTCCTTGATGCACAACAGCAGCACTTCAGCAGTCATTGACTCACTTTGAAGTGACCACAACACTGCATTCCTTCTGATTATGCAAGGCACTGTGATCCCTTTCTTTTAGGAATTACTCTTTGGTGTTGTCTCCTAAGGAAGAACACAGGTCTTCCCAAGAACCTGCCAGCACTTTTAATTTCTTCAGGTTGACAACACCTCAGTGAATTTAATTCTTTTTTTTCCCCCTATCTTTTTTTCTTTTTTTTTTTTTTCCCAACATTTTCCTCAGTATCATCCTTAAGTTATGCAACAGCAAAAGTATTTTATTATACTATTTGTTTTATCATAAGGAGCACACCTCATAAAGAAATTTATCTGGTCTGTAAAGAGCCAAAAATGGTTTAAAAAGTGAGTAAAACAGGCAGGCCTTGAATAAGAGGGGCTGGTAACATTGGAGATTTATGTCTCAGTTTCATTTTGCCTCTATGGGCAACTGGAAATGCCATGACTAAAATAGCAGAGAAAGGAATCCAAGAGGAAAACTGCTACTGCTGCTGCTCGTGGAAGTAAGGCAAGTGAGATCATTTCAGATATGTGACACAGGGACAGTGGGAGCAGCTGTCAAAAATCAGTCCAGCTCTACTGCTACAAATATCCATTGTTCAAACAGCTCCTGCACCATTTGCAGCATCAGCAACACAGAGCTGGGACACAGGACAGGCTCTTGAATAGAATTACGTTCCCAGCTAAAAGCTGACATTGAAAGATGCTCCACAAGCATTTTCTCCTGTTCCCTGAGCTCTCTTATAACTGTCCATCATTCAGACAGAATTCACTATTTCCAAAACACAGCAAGAAAGTGGAATCAAGCTGGTCAGACTAGTGCAAATCTGGGCCTAAGGAGAAAGAAACCTCTAGGCAGTGGAGTGGTGTCTGGCTTAGTCTTCCACCAGGAGGCAGGTACTATCCCAGGCCCATGGAATGGGCACTGCTACTGCAAAACTCCAAGCTATGGATGTAACCCCCTGCAGTCGGACATGCAGATACTTTGGTGCCTAACTCTTGCTGCCTTCTTGTGTCAGATTTCCCTGTCTATGTCTTTGATCTGCTCATCCCACCCATGCCTGCACCTACTCAGGTGCCTCATGGTATTTCCACAGATACTCAGCTTTAGGTCAATGAAGGTCATAGAGAATCTGGCTTTTGTTCACCAGAACCAGGTGGGCAATTCCTCAACTGCTTATAATTCTTCTGTCTAAACCAGCCTGGTTTTTAGGCAAAGGGTGCTTTGGTACTCTTCCCTCTGTATACCCAGCACAACTAGGGATCATATTTGCCCCCCAAATCCCCCTACTGCCCAGTGCCTTGCTTGGAGCAATTGTGATTAGGCTGGCACTGGGCTTGCTTTGGTTGCAAATAAACAAAGAGGAACTGAGAGGAAACCTGCACACCAGGGAGAAAGAAAAAAGCAAATTCCTTTTTCTCTTGCCTTAAGGCATACTCCATCAAAAGCCCCAAAATAATAAACCTTGAGCAATTTGGTGGGGAAAAATAATTTAGGTAGATGCATTTGTCTCGTGGAAGGCAAACAATTGGCAACTATGAACCTGTAAACTTTGCTGAGCATATGAATGGCTATAGCAACCAATGACAGCTATAAAGGGGTTTTTTTAATTAGATCATGGACAGCTACACAAACTGTTAAGACTAAACATAGCACAATTTTGGCTCACAACAGCAGGAGTTAGCATGGATGTGGGGTCATTCAGAAGGGGCACGTTGGATTTGATGACCCCCACAATCAACAAAACCATGGAGTATTTGAACTTGGCCCACCTTGCACCATCTGCCCTCAGTACCAAAGACCAGTCCTGGGCAAGTTTAACTTACTGGCAACAGATTTAACCTGCATTTTTAATTTCAATCTACTCAAATGTAAATTATTATCATCCTTTATAGGCAGGATGGATAATTTATTTGGTGCAGAGCTTCTTTTACTGCTGTCAGTCTTGCTTAGCTCTCTACAATTCACTAAAGTGTACACTAACCAAGCCCTTCTTGTAAATCTATTCCCTACCTCTCCTTTTCCTCCTTTACTGATTAAATTTCCTTAATGACCTCCTGGTTTTGCAATCTTCAGAAGACTTTTCAGTCTGGTCAGACAGATAACACAGTGTGTGATGAAACATGCCGCTTATATATACAAAACAAAAGGGTTGTGTAGCTTTCTTCAGAATCAAGAAGAACAAACACATGAGACCAAAGGATACCAATGATTATGTCAGAGCTGAATCATGTAAGTAAAACTGGTATCTCAGAGAGAAGACATCAGGTGTTTTTCAGAGTATTCAAATCATTGGCCTAAAAGAAAATTACATCAAGCAGCAGTCATAGAGAAATGTGGGAAAATAGGGGTAAATTTCCTTTAAAAAATTAAAAACATGAATATAGGTCCATTGAGGGATGAAAGACTGCTACTGAAGGAGTTTGTGAACTTTGTGTACAAAAGCAGACAAAATATAATTTATCGTAAAACATGTAGATATTTTCTTCTATTAAAGTGAATGAGTGTGACAACCATCCCTGAAATTACATAGACTCATAAAACTACTTAAGTACTTGACATACTTGCTTACAGTTGAAACAAGACCTGTATTTGTGAGACCATACTATGCCTGATAATTGGTATTATTCTGTTGTTTACAATAATAGCTGTCTGATGCATCATAAAAAATCCCAGCTGCAATGTACTGCATGAAGTCTTAGCAAAGCACTTCCACCTCCAGACAGCTAACAACTGAAACTAAGAGGGAAAATACAACAAATCAGTATAAAGAAAGAGCTAGTGGAAAAGCAGGTAAAATTGTTAGCTGCAAGAGTGAGCTATTGGTATTGTGTTCCTTTAAAAACCTTCCCCTATATAAATTACTAATAAAACTGTCTTGACCTGAATTCTTTTTGTGGAGTGAGGCAGGCAGTTAACTAGGAATAGGTTTCTCTGCTTCTAATGCCCCTGAGAGGGCGCCTCCAATAGTATCCTCAAGGGTGCTCCTGTTGCATGCACGTGGCACCGTGGAAACCCACAGTAAGAACGAGCTCTGATCATCATTGACAGGCAAACAGAAAGGTGTGACAATTCGCTTTCCCTAGCTGAGGAGTCAGGTCTTTTGTCACTGTCCTTGGTGAAACACATTCAGCTTTCTAGCTAGCAGGCAGCTTATTTCAGACTGGTTCAACCCTTAGGTAAGATTGCCTAACCCTTTAATGTCTGCTCCTATCAAAGACTTCAGACCTTACACATGTAGGATTTCACTTCCTGCAAAGAAGTTCACTGTAGCCATATAGCTTTTGTTTCTGAAACAAAAAAAATCTTATCTTGGATCTGCATTATCATCTGGTTTAGCCTCAGAAATGACCGAGCATTTATCCACAGAGTTATGCTCAGGAGGAGCATAGTATTGATATAATAAGCTTAGCGAGTCTTAAAACTGAATTCAAAGAACTTGGCTACATCTAAAGACATTTAGAGGGTTTGTAGCACAGAAGTAATCCCTTTCTGTCCTAACCACTTTATCACCAAATACAGAAAGATACTTGCATGCTTTCAGTTATTATGGTTGTTTTATGCTATACTAGGATAGAGCCTATGGGGAAGAAATTCTCACCTCAGCAACACTGAGAACACCTTCTGGCTATGGGTCTAGTCACCCCCACTTTGCTTCTCACCAGAGAAGAGGTTCTGCGTGAATAGCCTCAGCATGTTCCTGTGGTATCTTGTGCTGACACCAGCACAGAAGAACATGGGTTTGGTATGACCTTCCTCTGAACATAACAGTCAAGAGCACTATCCCCTCAAACACAGCAAATAATGGCCTCTGTTATTCCTTCCAACTTGGAACGAACCTGCTGGCATCTCACAACTTAGTCCTTCTCACTTTAGCTTCAGCAGCAGAATATTTTAACTAGTTTTATTGGAATTACAAGTGTGTTGATCCTCTTGGGCCTTCTACTGTCAGCTATATAAACTCACTGAGGATCTCCTCTCGCTGCAATCTGTGTTGTGGTATGTAGCAGTAACTAGTCTGGATGAGCTGTACAGGCTCTAGGGAGACCTGGACTGAACCGAGTGGATGTAAAGCATCACCACTTGGTGCGTGAAACTTGCTCTCTGACACTCCCCCTCCTGCGTGCTGCTACTGCTTATTAAGACTTGAACATTCATGAAAAGCACAGCCAGAAACCAGATCCGCGCTTCTAAATTAATGAATAGTGAAAAAGATGTATTCAGTTGCCCTGCAGATTATCCCACGGAAGGATCATTCAAGTCAACTCCTTCATAAGCACAAAATCCCTGCAGCAAGGCCTTTCATGTGATTCAGTTAACCATGCACTCAGCTTACATGAGAATTTACTCTTGTGTAACATTGCAGTCAGCTGCATAAGCAGGCGCTTTCTCCCCACATCTTACCCTAGGTTGGTGATCTTGAGTAAGAGATGCTAATCTTGCTTCAGAGCAGTAAGTAGGTAAGCTGCTTTTGGCCACAGGAAAAATAGCCTAGTGGAAATGCTAGTGATCTTAGCAGTATCATGGCCATTAATGTGGAGGTGAACTTACAAAGTCTAGGTAACATATCCATTCCTTGCTAAAAGGTGGAGCAAGTAGGTGGAGAGGAAGAACAAAACACAAAAATGACAACAACAAAATCAAAATACTAAGAGCACCCCACTGGAGAGATCAGAACTTTGGTGCGTGCTTTCAAGTTCGGGCATTTCTCTGTTCATTGGTACTTCATAGCACAAATAGCAATATGGTTTTACAGGTTCAAGCAGCTGCTCTACCTTTCTGAAGGCATGGGCTGCTTCCTCAGTCAGTTTCATTAGAAGTAACCAACCAGGCAGGGAAAGAAAGCTGCTTTCAATTTCCAGCATTTCGCCTTTAGGCAAGGACTCAATCTGCAAGTGTGAGGGTGGATTTAAACAGGAGCGCTCTCCTGATCACTCACTGCCTCTCCTCACATTTCTACATGCTCTGGAAAGAAACTTCTAGAGCAGAGTACTGGGTGTAGGTGACAAGATAGTGGCAGTGGGGGACTGCATGGTGGCTTCTGTGTAAAGTGGCCAGGACTGCCCCATGCCAGGCACAACTGCTTCTAGCCTGCTCTCATGGACTCACCACAGGACACAGCCAAGCACCTCAGCCAAGATGGTGCCACCTCTAAGAAAATGTATTTAAGAAAAAGCATGAGAAACAGCAGTATAAACACCAAGGGCAGTGAAGAAAGAGGGGGAAGAGGTGCTCAGGCACCAGAGCACAGATTCCCCCACAGTCTATGGAAAGGGCCTCTCTGGAGCACATAGGTATTACCTGAAGGAACTACGTCTTCCTGGAGAGCCCATGCAGGAGCAGGTTTATCCTGAAAGACTGGGAAGAAGCCACACTGGAGCAGGTGAACAGTGTAAGAAGAAGCAGAAAGAAGCAGTTATGAATAGACAGCAACCCCAATTCCCCATTCCCCTGCATGACTTGTGGCAGGGGATAAGGTAGAAGACTTGGGAATGGAGAAGTTGAGCCTGGAAAAATAAAGGGTGAGGCAGGGGAAAATCACTCTTCTAGTCCTTGCTTTTCACCACCCTACTATTCCAACTGGCAATAAATTTAATTTTCCCCAGTTCAAGTCTGTTTCACTCATGACAGTAGTTGGGAAGTGATCTCTCTGTCTGTATCTTGACCTGTGAACTCTCCATCTTATTCTCTCCCTCTGTCCTCTGGAGGAACAGGGGTGAGAGCAGATGAGTGTGCACCTAGCAGCAGGCCAAAGTCAACCCATCACAAGCTGTTGCAGAAATCTGTTTAAAAGAAACTTAAAATCCATGGGCTCACATTAAACATTTGCCATAACAATTTCAATCAGCATCTGCCTAGAACTTGCAGACAAGCTTTGTCTATTTAGTGTAAGGCTTTTCAGAGCATGATTTTGTACTTTACCCCTATTTCCCCATTTCCAAAATCCAACACAGGTGAAGATTTCCAATGCTCATTTACTAGCTATACATTATCTACAGAATTACAGAGATGAACCATTTTTCTATGAAAAAATATAATATTAAAAATCTTACATACAAAGACAAAACATAGCAACAAAAGGTTTCCCACAGAATTAACATCCATTCTTTCTGTCACCAGTTAGGATGACACTCCTTTAGGATGACTTTTCAATGAGGATATTAACGTTGTTGTTGACTTTTTGTTTTGCCTTTATTTTACCCCCCCATAAAGGAGACATGCATTAAAAACAGAAATGTCTAAAACAACATTATTTAATTTTTAGGCATGCACTTGAAGATTTGGCTTTGAGCATCTTCTGCAGTCACCAGTCAGAGAAGTCCAGTTTCACTGAGGTGCCAGTGACGGAGCTTCTGAAAGTGTCCTCCGAGCAGAGATCCGCAGACATTTGGGGCAGCCTCCAGACTTGAAGCATGCTTTGTGAAAGCATGTTTTGCACTCTGTTTATATATACAGAATAGTATTCAAAGAAAAAATAAATTAAAAAAATTACTCAATAGCTGTATTCCTTAACTGCTGTTCTGTCGAGTACATACAAGTACAAAAGTAAACAAAAGCAGTGCAGGGCCAGGACAACCATCACTGCAATAATTTACAATGAACGCTGGCAAGATCTGATAAAACAGCTCTCCCACACACCTAGACCCAAATAAATAGCCCACCCCTACAAGCATAATCATGGTCAGGCAAATCCCTGGTTTTGCTCTCTGAATTCAGTGATGCAAAACAGCTGCCATAGGCTGTTATTCAAAGATACATGCTGTCCATGATTTCCAAATGTACATGCAGGTTTTCAAACATACATACTTTCAGTGAGGTTAGTTCTCAATGTTCAAAATAAGTTCTATACACCAAAATTCCCCCAAGGAAGAAAGAAAAACTTTGACTCTGGAACATACCTGGGCACCTTTTACATTTGGCAGTCTGATATGGAAAGAGCAGGTCTGCGCTCTGACAGAATTCACAGATAAACCCCTTTGCTTGACAGAGCTACAACAACAGCAAAAGGGTTGGATTTAAATCTAAGAAAAAATTATTCGGGAATGGCAGCAGGGACATTCCTCATAGTAGCAGCTGCAAGGACATTAAAAGCCCTGGCTTTTGCTTACCTCACAGCCATCCACATGGGAGATGGAGCTCTTCAAAATATCTTTAAGGAGGGGTAGTAACTGCCCTCGTTTAATCTTCACCAGATCATCCAGTGAGAAGAGATGCAGCTCCTCTGTCAGATGGCTGGGAACCTGTTCAAATTCTTTCAGTACACTGCAAGGAGAAATGAAACCCAATTCAAGTTACAAAACGTTTTTTCAAGTATATTTCAAGAATAAGCCTCTTTCACTTCTCTAGTCACACAGGGATTTTACAAGGCAAGTTCATGCAAAATCCTACCTCCCCTCCCAGTCTGAGATCACTTTAACAAAAACTGAGGTTTGGGGCTTAGAATAAACTGTCTCCTTTAAATGTGCATTTTTCAGGTACTGGAATTGCCATTTACAGTTATTGCAGCAATTCTTAAGCAATGTGTAAAGGGCTCTCTCCTACCTCAGGAACGGTAGGTAAAATCCCATACAGTATCTAATGTAATAAGCTAGGCTTATTTTCTTTTGCAAAGGGAACACTGACGAGTTTTATCCTACATAGGTCACTACTGGGTGAAACTGTGCTTGTTCTGAGCAGGTGAACACTGAAAATACAGCTCTTGCTTTTAAAATATCACTGATGTAGGTAGAAGGTACAGTGAGGATCTAATACTTATTTCTATAATGGAATCACAGGTCGTTGAACAGAAGAGACATAAAAATACATTTCTTTTTCATTTTGGTGAACAACACAATTGATGCATAAAAGAGGTTTACGTCAAAGAGAACAGAACCTAATTTTAAAGCTTATTTTGCTTAAGCCTGTTTTTACAAAGGTCAGCAATTCTGCAGTGAAGGTCTTATTATTCACCTGGCTAGGTATTAGTTATGCCCATAGTTTGGGAAGGTGGGCACCACAAATCTTTCATTTGTAGCAACAAGCAAAGTCATGTTTTGGCCTTTATCACTTTTGGTTACCACTTCCATTTGAACATGTTTATAGAATAAACTGAATTTCGCATTATGACAGCATTCTGGAAAAAATCTTTAAATCGTCAACGAACATATTTGTTAATTTTAAAAAAATCCAACTCCTTTTTTAAAGATATTCTCAGAGTGGTAAGTAAGTATCTTTGACTGTTTAAGAATAAAACCTGTGCTTCACTCAACATCTGCAGTGCAATAGAAGGCAAATATACTATTAGAATTTGTTCTAATGATCACATTAACTTATTTAAAACTGGACTCAAATCTTTTTGGAGAGAAGGCTCTATAAGTACCTCATGTATATTTTACTGAGCTATTTTTCATGCACAATCACAGTCCATACCTTTCACCAAACCTGCAGGTTTTCAAAAGTTTTTTTAAATGAAAAAGCTGTTCTTGGGCCTCCTAAAAGATGAAGGGGAAAAAACAAACAATTTGTAAATTTAAACCAATTGCATTTATATATTCATAAATGAGAAACACCACAGTCTGAGTCAGCAACCCTTGCAACTATATCAAGCCACACCTGAAAATAGGAACATCACACTTAGCATAGAATTAAAAAAATGGATTTTCTAATGCACAGAAGGCCAAGGCAGGCAAAGGCTATTTTTATTCCCTGACAAGTGAAGCAAGTCCTAATGCAACAAATGACTCCCTGTCCGCACACCAGGATGCTACACCCAAGCCTGTGTAAGAACAGGTGTCTCCTCAGCTAAGAAAGGAGAACAAGGCTACTTGTAATATTCAGCAGAACACCCTTCCTCAAGCTGTAGGAGGTAGAGCCCTTAGATGAGCCAAAGGTGTTTTCTCTAACGGCCCACATAATTAAGGAATCATTCAAAACTTCCAGAACTTTGCAACAACCAAAAACCAGGTACAGGTAAATATTTACTGCTGAAGCCCAACTCCCCTCCATGAACTAAAACTCCAAACCAATAAGGAAACACCTGTGAAAGACAGGAACACAGACCTCTGGCAGAGGTTGGAAACTCCTCCCTTCACACCCTTCATCTGAGGTTATAGAGAACAAACCCCAGAAGTGGGGATGGGACAAGCCAGAGAAACTAACTCTCCTCCTTCCCACATACACACAGAGCAAAGGATATCCTGCCCTAAGGAATTTTTCCCAAAAATTTCAGACTCATAAATGCCTAAATAAAAAAAAAAAAAAGCCACACTTACCCTCACCCTGTCCATTTCTTTACTTTTTGTGTAGAGTGTTTTGTTAATACAGGACACATTGAAAATCGGGTGCTGCCATACGCTTTCCAGTAGGCGTTTGGAGAAGTTGCACACATAGTATTTTTTGAAGTCCCACTTTGAAAGTATTCGGGCAGGAATAGAAGACTGGGCATAGCTGTGGCAGCAGTCACAAAAGTACTTCCCCAGGTAGTCACAATAGCGGAGTCTCCTGATATATTCTGCAGGTAGACAGCATGGAAATTGTGAATATTTCTAAAATGGGAAATTCAGATTTCGAAATTTTATGGGACATACCTCTTGCTTGTATGCCTATTCTGTCTTAATAACTCAGATCTACTGGAGTGAGGGGAAAGGGATTTTTTATCTTTATTTTTTTAAGTAGGGGGTTTTGTTATTGTGGTAAACACATGCACAAGCTCTGTACTTTGCATTAGAACAGAAACCTTTCCTCATTTCCACATTTTTTGAACTGACTAAAATTACCACCATAAGATCTTAAAGAAAACACTGCTGCTTTACCCGCAGAAGAGAATAAAATACACAGCAAAACACTTCCAACAGTTTTGGAGGCACATTTGTATAATACTTTCTCACATAAAGAGGTTTGTGGGGTTTTCCCAGCTATTACACCATCTGAGGTTTGCTTGAATAATGACTGTCACAGATTGTTGATAGTTTACAGGCCAAATGCTGCTCATGTGAGCTGACCCAGAACAAGTCTTGAGCGCCACTTCAAAGATTTCTTAGGTAAGGTCAGTTTGTCAGATCTGTAAATAATTGTGCTTTCCAGCAGTTCTCACAAAGTATCACAAATAAAATAAAAAAGGATTTTGTAATCAAGACCTAAAGAAATGACAAGTTGTAAAAAGACACCCCGAAAATCAAAACCACACATTCCATAAGCTTTCATAAAGTATCTTAGAAGAGACTTTTGGAAATGTGTCAATCGGCACAGAGAAAGAATTATTTAAAGAAACAACTGGAAGATGGAAACCCAGTACTTTTCAGCCTGGAAGCTTGAATTTTTCTTATTTTTTTCCTGTTTTGTTGTTGACTGACATGAATTTTTATTGTGTATGAGAAGAACATCTATCAAGTATTGTATTCTGTCCACAATGAGAAATTCCAGACACTGGAAAGATTCCACTGTCTGTCTTACTATTGTAGACACATCCAACAATGAGATTTTTCTTCTAGCTCAGATAATTTTACAATTGTGGTACATCTATGGTGGTCAAGATTGTAGTCTGATTACTAGTAATGCACTTCTTAGAGGTTTTTTTTTTCCCCTTTTGGTAATACTTACTGCTTTCTATTGGGGTTCCACAACCCACACACGTGAAGTTCTGAGCAGCCACCACAACATCTCTCCTGTATACAGACAAAAATAGTTAGACCTTTTAGCATCCAAAACACAGTTTTAGTTAACATTCTTTCAAAGCACAAAAGAGCTACACTGGCATGAAAATGTCACAACTTAGAAGGTGACTCTTACTCCTTCACATGAAGAAGGGAGTTCTGTAAGGAGATGCAGATTGTTGTTTTAGTGGGAGTCTCTAAGCTATTCTGTGGAGAATATATCATCAAATATGGCTTGCTAAAAGAGTTAAATTATTTTCCATTTCTTAAGGTGGCATCAACATCATGGAGTTGAGAGAGGGGAAAATCCACATCTGCAATTGAGAAAGCAACCAAACCTGCACCAACACAGGGATTAGCCAGCTTTCCTACTGTGTACACTTTACAGCACGTTATGCAGAGTGAGACATCAGTGTTCCCAAACATGACCTGTTTTCCTCCCTGCTTTCTGAAAACCTATCATCCATAAAAATATTAGCAGAAAAGTGGGGAAAGTCAAGAATATTCAAGTGGTGCCACAAAATAAAGTTTTTAGGAGCCATCTAAGTGTGCTGTCCCTGTAACACCAGAAAGTATGTGTATTACCACATGCAGAAGTGCACGTGCCATGTTAATCAAGATGTGCCAACAGAGGGGAAAAAGATGCCATCCGCTTTCTAAGGTTGTGCCATGAATTAGCTCTAACCTCAGGATCTCTTGATCACCCAAGCTCCTTCTATCAACTTCCCCCCTGCTATACTAAATGACAATGCTCAGATCCCTCCAAACTTACTTGACCGAAGGATGAATATTAAATATAATCTGTGATCTTGGTGGGGACCAGCCAGAAGATCCTCTTAATTTGGATATGATCTTTATTTCTTCAGCCAAATTCAAACTGGACTCAAGTTCTTTTGGAATCTCTTCTTTCAGCACAGACTATTGGGAAAGACAAACTTGTGAGGATGACCAACCCATCAGCTGCTCATATGTTAAATGCTATGGGAGATGTTTATCTCCCTTTATACTCCAGGATTTTAAAGTTCAGTTTTTCACCTGCATGTAGTCTCCCATTAGTTAAACTCCCTCGTATCAGTCCCAGAAGAAAGCACATCCATGTCTTAAATGTCCTGAAAATAGCTAGAGTGAAGACATTTTCTAAAAATTTATCTAAAGTGAACTAATAAACTGTAAGCACTCATCTATATTTGTTTGGGGGTTTTTTTGGTTTTGCTTTTCTTTTTAATGTAGCTTCCCCCTTTTCCTAGCAGTGAAGCAGCTGCAGTGAAACAATGATTATTTGGGGAACTGAATAAAGAGCTCGTTGTTTCCGGATCAGACTCACTCTCTGCTTAGATGAGCTCAGGCAACCAGACAGCTGAACTGCAGAGTCTGCCTGCAACCAGTATTTTCTGAAAGCTCGGCACAACTCCTGGGCAGTTGCTTCAGCAGAATTGCTGCCTGGTTCAAAAGATGATCTGAAAGTTAAGGAATACAGTCAATGAAAAATAGCAGCATGTCATTAGCATCTCCACTGCCCCTTCTACATCCCTGAAGCTTTCTCCCACCCCTTCATTCCTACCCTCTTTCTTTGATACACCCAGGCTCTCAAAGAGCCACAGACATCACCCTCCAACAAGCCTCAGGGACCAGAGAAATACTCTGCTAAGCCAAGCACCAGAGACATTTGCTGTCAAGCAGCATTCCTTCCCCTTCCTTGGGAGGACCAACTTTACCACTCCCACACCTTTCCCTGCCCCAGCCAGAAGAACCACCAGAAAGCTGCTCCAACAGAAAAGGCAGTGCCACCGGGGATTGTATTAGAGATACACACCTTTTATCTGGAGTGACAGACAGATTTTCAAGGTCTTCAAGTTCTGTGGTAAAGGAAAAGATTTGATCAAGCCATCTAAGAAACAAAGCTTCTGTTACTCAGCACTGTTTTAAATCTACTTTCTGTGTTACCACAGTGTCAGTTTCAAATATATTAATCTTTACAACATCCCTGCTGGATGAGGGAAATAACCACAGCCCTAGTTGTAGAACAGGCATAAGGAGTCTTATCTCCTCTGTGTATCTCTGACATCGGCAAATGAAGAATAGTCCCTAACACCCATGCATCCTGTCATCACCATCAGCCTCCCTTCAAGAGCAAAAGTCCTAAGGAGAGAAAGTGCCTGCTAGTTGAGGTTTAGCAAGAAGGAACTTAATATAAGTAATAATATAAAGAGCCAAGAGAGTGCACATTAATCTTCTTAGACACTAACAGATATTTGGAGACATCGATCACAAACATACCAGCTAATGCTATAAACAAGTTAGTAACAGGTGAGATGAATGGAATTAAGACACACACTTCTTCATTTATAGACACAATATGCTTTTGCCAACAAGGTATTCACACTGGTAACATTAGTTTTGGCTGTGCTTATTGCTCTCAAGACATATATTCCCCCATTCATACAACTCAGAGTAACTCTTGCTACTAGAAATGCAGTTTTGGGAGCTAGTTCTTCATTCCTAGATCAGGGAAAGAAGAGGTGAAAAAAATAAATCTCTAAAACTAAAGAAAGCAATAAAATTCCTATTTGTTATCAGGAAAAAATAAAACAGAGGTCAAATGTTGCGCAGACTGCTTTTAAGGGCTTCTATTTCTGTATGTGTTAAACCAAGAAGCTAACCAAAGAAAAATCAGGATGTCCTGAAGAGAAGTAAAGCACAGCAAAGGGAACAGCAACATTTTGCTCCAATCCTGAAGCAGAGGGAAGGTTGCCTAAAACCTAATCACCCTGTTTAATTAGGAAATTATCATGTTCTAAATTCTCTATAACAGAGTTACGATGAGGGGAGGGGGGGGAGCAGGAAACTGCATAGTTGCAGCTGAAGAGAGATGTAAGAATGTGAGAGCAACAGCTCTGCAGACACCAAGGTCAGTGGAGAAGAAGGGAAGGAGGTGCTCCAAGAGCCAGAGCTGAGGGTCCCCTGCAGCCCATGGTACAGGCCATGGTGAGGCAGCTGTGCCCCTGCAGCACATGGAGCAGAGATCCACATGCAGTCCCTGGAGAAGCCCATGCTGGGGCAGATGGATGCTGGAAGGAGGCTGTGACCCACAGGGAAGCCCATGATGTAGCAGGCTCCTGGCAGGACCTGTTGGAAGCCCCAGAAGGTAGAGAAATTGGGAGTGAAGCTTATCCCGGAAAAAAGGAAGGAGGGGGGGAAAGGTGCTTGGAAATTTGGTTTTATTTCTTATTATCCTGCTCTGATTTTATTTGCAATAAACTGAACTAATTTCCCCAAGCTGACTCTCTTTTGCCTGTGTCAGTAATTGGTGAATGACCTCTCCCTGTCCTCATCTCAACCCACAAGCCTTTCCTTACATTTTCTCTTCTCTTTCCAGTGGAGAAGAGGAGGGACAGAGTGGTTTGGCAGTCACCTGGTGTCCAGCCAGGGTCAGCCCACCACACTCTCAAACCATCAAAACTGTTCTAGAAAGGAAATCCTGCACCAGTATGGTATTTCTGCATGGGTTCTAATAAGGAGCCATGCATACATTGTTGTTTCCATTTTCTCATGTTATTTCAACTATGATAACATCTACTAAGTCAATAGAATTCCCAAACAATGGAATAGATGCAGCTGAACAATAAATCTGTTTGTGCAGTTGCAATTTTGAAGCCTTACCGATGATTACATATTCATCCTCTGAGTCACTGTGGCAACGAAACCTGGTAAGCTCATGATGTGATGGTAGATGCACTGGGGAGCTGACTGGCAGCAAACCACAGCCTGTCCAGAACAAGGACAATGTCAGTGAAATTTTTCCAGCATATAAATATCTTGAGCACACAGACTGTATTTATGGAGCAATTTTAATTATTTACATTTGTATATACACACAGAAAGCCAACTCTTGGGAGTCTATCATAGAGTATATCCCTCAGTTTCTCAGCAAAAAGCTTCTAGTCATAAACCAAAATCTTTTATACTCTCAGTGGTCTCTTCCCTTCTCATGTGTAAGCACACCATTCATTTTTCCACAGAAGTTACATCATCTAGACTTTAGACTTATGCTCCATCACTAAGATCCATATTACTCAAGAGACTAAAATCTACTTAAAAACGCATGTGCTGACTGAAGCATTATAGTGCCAGGAGCATTTATTATCTTGCCTCAGTCTGTAGGTGAATGAATACTCTGGGCAGTCTCACTCAAACTAATTGCATGGCCTGATCTGCATCCTGCAGAAGCGAGCACAGAAGGAAAAAGCGCAGTTGCAATTCCTTTAAAAAAATTAGCCAACTACAGGCACTCTCTTTGGAGAGTCATGCTTGGCATGTGGCACTTGAACCTTACATTTTCTTTTAAACATATAAAATAATTTAATTGTAATAAATAAAACATAGATATGAGCATTCAAAAGAAAGTATTGACTCACAGGAAAAACTTTTGTGGTAGAAAGATCCTCAAGGGATACAGCTCTCCACAGACTCAAAGAAGCTAGCAGAGGATTTGGTTCCATGCAATGCTCCAATTAATTTAGTATTTTCTTGCACAAAAACAAACAGCAAAGGCATTGCAGACTAAGTAACTTGCCTTCATAACCACTGTCTGAAGAAGCAACAGAAGAATCAGACTTCTTCACTGCAGGGTAAGAATATAACTCCGAATCAGTGTGATAGCTGCCATCTGATCCACTTGTTTCTTCCACACCCCAGGACTCTGCTTGTTGACTTAAGATATTACATTTCATTTTTTCTAGTGATGCTATAATCATGTCTGCAACAAAGAAGTGTGCGTTTTCCTGGACACGAGATTGGAAAGCTCATTAGTACACAGCATATTTGATATTTACTTAAGGTGAAATACATAATTTCTCCCTGTACTTTTTCAATTCTGTAAATAGAAATATAAACTTATTTTTCCTTTCATTTAAACACATTAGGGAAAAAAAAAAGGCAAAGTTCAGAGACAACATGCAAAAGGCAACTGCCTAGACAATTGTCTCACCCTTGATTAAAACATATAATTTACTTTTATCTTCCCCATCTATTAGATAAAAATAAACTTGATTACATGACTCACAGATGAATATGTATACATCTTAGGTATGTAGCCTTCAAGTTACACTGCATTATTTAGTATGCAAGCGTGCATCTATGTCACCTATTAAATAAGATTTAATTTCAAGCCGACGTGTACAAGCAGTTTTGCACACACTAGCTTGGAGATGGCCAGAAGAGGCGATCTTCAGGTGGTGGGCAGTAGAGGAGCTAGTAAAATGCTTTAATGTGTTAGGGTTAAGGCAGTGAAGGAGAGAATATACAGTGAGATAGCTTACATGGCCAACTCAACGTTACACAGAAAGTCTGTGAAAAGGGTAAATGGGAACCCAGCTCCCCAGGGCTTCATACTGCCTTAAATAAAAGGTAGCTGTTTCAAAGCGTCAATGTAGCATTTCCAAACCAGACAATGATTCCTCATTATGTCCCTTGTCATCTTGCCTGCCTGGGTCAGCCATTCTCTAGGAAAATGGACCACTGAGACACCCAGACAGACCTGGAGCTCCCTGTCCAAATGTCACTCTTGTATCCTTTGCTTCCTGTGGGTTAACAGAACAACCCACCAGCCCCACCTGTGCTACTGCTGCTGGCCAGGGCACAGCTTCCCACACCAGTCTCAGCTCAACAGTGGATGCATCAGAGAGAGAGAGAGGTGCCCCCAGACACATGGGTAGAAACCCAGAGATGCGCAGGATACTGTCCCTCTCTCCCCCCTCAACTCTCTTATGCAAACCTAAACTTATGTCTAAAAAGTTATGGCAGTATCTAAGCTAGAGATTCTGAGAATAAGTGAAGCTTTATAAAAGTGGCTTATGTTCAGAAAACTGTACCACTCAACATCAGTATTCACGACATCCCCTCAACTTGTACAGGAAGCATGAAGAAAGACATCAGTGTTTAGAAATGGCTAAATCTTAAGGACCACAACAGACAGCAGAGCTTTCTTATTGCTCACAGACAAAAACATTTAGAGGAGATTAACTTCAACATTAGAGAGCACCCACCAAGTCCCTGTAGGTGTTTGAAAATACTTTTATCTTTTCCCTAACACTGATTAACACCACTTGCTTGGTGCACAGTTTATACAGAGACAATTTTCGGTGAATTTTAGGAGTCCAGGAGTTTGCTGTATTTCCATTAGCAAAGAAATAATTAAACAGCTTTTTTCTTTTGGGAGATATGTCCTACTTTGAAGTTTCAAAAAGTCTCAAGTTAGTGGCAGATCACAGTCTATCAGCATCTCCTGCTGATAAAAGCAATTAGGAATGTTACCTGAGAGAGCTACATTGCAAAAAGATGGAACAGAACACAAGAACCGCTGTACTCAGTGTGACTATCAGCTTTGCCTACTGATATCTCCCTTACCCTAGGAAGCAGCCCTAACTCAGCTGTGACACACCAACCTTCTCATTTCTGTTCCCTCCCACTAACAATGGAAAGTCCCTCCAAGATTATCTGGCCCATTTCCTTCCTGGCACACGACTACAAGTCTCAGACTTGCAGACACCACACATGTACCTTGGCTTTCAGTCTTACAGTTTAAAGAGATTATTTCACAACCTAAAAGTATTTTGTGTTTTGGGGTTTTTTTGTTTCTTTGGGGTTTGTTGTTTGCTGTTTTTATAAAGGCAGCATTTGCTCATAATGGACTGAGCTCTTGCTATCTTTTAACCTGTAATCACATCAGCCCTCAGTCCTCTGCACAGTAGCAGTAGCTGATATGATCTTGACTCACTCAATGCTTGTCAGACTGTGGTTTCTAACTCAGGTATCTACTCACTGATCTCCTGGTGACTGAAAGCAAATTACTTTTGTTCTTGTTCCCACATTATGGACAGAGGAACATGGTCTTCTTTCTGAAACACCTTTCATAAAAAAGCAAATGAAAAGCTAGTTCCCAAGTTTGTTGGGGTTTGGTGTGTGGTTTATTGGGTGGTGCTTTTTGTTTGAAATGCACCTTAAGGATGCTGAGAGCTTCCAATCAAATGCAGAACTTGCTACTCCAGTGAAAGCAGTGCTGTGTACAAAGATTATTACTTCCTGGGCCCAGGACATGGGACCACCTGCACATCCACAGTCCAGCAAAAAAATATCCTTTTCTAGACACATTTTTGGAGCTCTTTTATATTAAGTCTTACTCATAGCAATCCATTAACCCCTCTCTTCCCACTGTTAGAAAATATTAATATTTAACACACAGATAGTGCTGTCAAGAAGCACTATCTCCTTATCTTTAGCTCTGTTTATAAGCTTGAGTGGACTGCCTGACAACACACCTAAGACTGTTTGGGCCCCTTATTAGGAACCATGAGAAACAGCTTAAATGACTGCAGGTTTTGGAGTTATTGTGCTTGTTATTCATACTGTACTTCTTTGACAGTAATCTCACATGCTCATAAGCACATTAAAAAAAAAACAAAAAACACACAAAGCACCAAAAAAAAGCTTTTCCTCATCTTCTGACAGTAGAAGCACAAGGTAAATCCCATCCATATACATGTAGCTGCAACAAATTCTATGCAACATACTCTAATATAATTTTCAAGTTACTAGAATAATGCTATTTTTCTCAAGGAATGTGTGGGAAAATAATGGGATGAAAAGTGGAAATGTACACTGTTCCTAAACATTTCCAATATTTTAAAATACTCAAAATGTTTAATTAATGGTTCAGAGTAGAAAATAAATAATGAAATAGGTACATTAGGTTTGTAGGTTCACCCCCAGGGGGCAAGAAGAGGGAAAATACAGTATTTACAAAGATTAGTACATCTATCAGGAAGTTCTTTGAGAAACACCTCTTGTCGTTTGGCTTTCCCACTATAAAATGGACAAAACATCATGATGCTGGTATTTGTTATGCTCACCTTCTCCACATCCTCTGGAAGCATGCAGATGTCCTGCAACGAACGATTCAAGGGTATAGCACTTATGTTCAAAGGAGAAGCAGAACCTATGGGTATAACAAGAACTTTCATTAGTTACTTCTCTGCAGCTCCCAGGATGTGTGCAGGGTGACTTCCAGACAGCAAAGCAAACTTTTTCCCCCAAAACTGAACACTGTTGGGGCTGGAGGCTGTGGTGGAAGTTAAGGCATAGAGAATGTAAGGAACACACTGGCATTTGAACTACTCTGGCAACCTGAAGCATGAGCCTCAACTATCAGAGAAACATAGTTTAAATGTGATGCAGTGACAGCACAGCACTCCCACACCAGTCCTCTCCCAGCTATGGCCAGAGCTGCTGGGGACAACCACAGCCAGAACCTGAGGCTGGGTTTACAGTGATGCTCTGCAGCTGTTAACACAGCCAGCTGACACTGTGCTCTGCTCATTCACAGTTGCTGGAAGAAAAGGACATCTCAGTGTTGTGTGGGCATGCAGAGAGATATATCAGCCTTAAAAGGTTCCCTGTATCACTGTGTGACTACAGAAAGTTTGGAAAATGCTTTGACGTTATGTTTCCATACCCCAAGGAAATCTCCTTCCTGTTTCCAAATGCAACCCATACTGTATGGCAACATGCACGTCCAACTGTGGTGTTAGCCACAGAACTGCAGGGTTCCCAGAACAGCAGTTTTGTTTTCCTGGCATTCACTGATGAGTATGGTTGAGCATGTGAAACAAAATTAATCTCTTTTTCCCCAATAAGAACTTTTCACTGTGCAGCAGAGCACAAATCAGGTTTTTTACAGATGAACTATGGACTGCCTTTTATATGTAAATGACTATAATATTCTTTCCCAGAGAACTGAAGGTGTGAGATCATGCCCTCAGAAGTGTCAAGAATAATGCACATGATAAGATTCTTGGGGTGTCCTGCATATGTCCAGGAGTTAGACTCAATGATCCTGATGATTCCAATTCAGTGTATCTTATGATTCTTGTTTTCAAAGCAATTGTAGCCACTGCTACAAGAAAGTTTCTGTAAAGATGGTAAGGATTATATATAATGTCTATGAATGTACACACTAATGAAATATGAAAGCAAACAACTCTTTATTTTTTTGACACTGACTGGTGTTTACTACCTCTCCTTTGACCTTAAACTCAAGCAATTTCTGTTTCACTCTCGTGACATTTATAAAACAGATTGTATGCAAATGGCCACCACATGCACCATTTAAAGCCTTTGCAGATAGCATGGCTTAATCAAAGGCTTTTTATTTTAAAAAAGTGTGATTCCTAAAGTTGTTTAAAATTCACAGAAAAGCTAAAGAGGTACCACAAAATTATTATTGTAATTTATGAAAACTTTTTCTCCAACAAAGCAGCACTGACTCTCATGCTTAGTTTAGATTATTTGTGTTGCTTTATTTATAGAAACCAAGTTACACTGCCCTGAGCATCGATGGCATCAGGCTGGAAAGTCAATACTGTGCTTGACCGTAGCAACACAAATGTTGTGTTTTTGTGCAGAATTATTAATACCTCCATTCTGTATACCATGAAGGAAAAATGAAAATGCTGACAATACGACTTTTCAAAACAGATTTAATGGCCTAATTAGGCTCTTTTCATATCTAATTCATGATTGATCTTACTGGATAAGCAGTGTTATAAGCTCTACAGCTTGATGAAAGTCTACATTCTCATTTAAGATAACAAACATTACTCTCTGAACTAAAAATAATGAACAGAAATAATGAAATGAGAAAAGTATTCCTTTCTCTTTAAAACATAAGATGGAATTAATCTTAATTTTGAAATCTAATGGGAGCTTTCTTTTTTGCTCACCTGTGACATCCCACTTTCTTTAAGTAAAAAGAACGTTAAGTGAGAAGCAGCACAGGGAAGAAGCCCAGCACATCCAGCAGATGGACACAGCTCTGGGTCTGATGCAAAAAAAAATTATCTGGTTGCCATTCTGTTCCTGAACACTGTTGCCTGGAGGCTGCTGGGGCTGGGGAGAGCCCTGAAGGGCCAAAGAAGGAAATGACCTTGATGTACAGAGGTCAAAAGCAAGAACAAGCCCTGTGAACTTAGTGACACACCAGCCACAACAAAGCCCCCAGAAAACAACAAACTCAGTCACAAACTCTTCATTAACAATGACAGAGCTTTTTCAGAAGGTTGCACGAGGCCATCAGAGAATGGCCCTTAAACATATGAACGAGGCCTAACAGGAATTTCATGGGACCAGCGGAAAAATTCTACTAAACAAAAACACTAAATCCCCCTAAAAAAACTATTTTGTCTTATTTAAGTTATATTCCAGGATTTTCTTACATCTTGTGCATTCATCACCAATTCACCTGTGAGAAATCACGACCTCTGAGCAAGCAAACACAATGCTACTGTATAATTCATGCCTTCAAATTAGGCATTCTATTTCTTCTTATTAATTTTGCTTTTTGCTTTTCAGAGTCTCATAGTCGTGGACAATGATGAAGAGGAGACCTCACTTCCGAGGCTACCCTGTAGCAAGCTAAATGGCTAAAAGCAACAAGGAATGATGAAATGCAAAAGTTTTCACTTTGTACAGAACAAGTCAGAGTCTAAAGCAGAGCCCACCACACTGCACAGTACCTAACAGGATCCTGGCTCCTACGAGGAGTACTTTTTAATAAAATCAAGGATGCCACCTCTTCAGTCACTTGGCTGCCACATTCCTGCCTTTGCTTTCTGAACAGCCAGCCGTGCTACTAACCCAACACAAGCTTGTGACACATCCGAAGATCGAGTCACGCACAATTTATTTGTTCTCACACACGTGCCTCGCAGTCCCCGCTGACCCCGAGAGCCCGGGCTGTGTTTTCCAGACCCAGCTACCCAAACCCGCATGACTGGCCCCGGCCAGCCCAAACTGCCGGGCGCGGTTTCCTTCGCCCTGATGGGCACTTCTCAGAGGCACAGAGCCAACAAAACACCCAGCAAAAGGAAACAACCATAATCACCACCATATTAACTGTTGACAACAGCCTCTCCTGGATGACAAAGTTGTAATTACTAAGAACTCCCCGTCCTGCTATGGCACGTGCCTGTTTGAGATCTTGCTGCCAACGTGAGACGTTGGAGGGTCTCTGGGTGAATAGCTAGGAAGGGTCAGAACTTGGAAGTGGCTCTCAACAGAGTGTCACCACTAGGACTATTACTGACTAAATGAAGAAGAAAAAAACCAAAATAGAAACAAAGCAACAAACCCTGGCCTCTGTCATTTTTATTTCTAATAGAAAGGCAGGATGAGAACTCCTCGCTGTTTGCTTTTGTTCCAGTAGAAAAATCAGGCCTCAGTTGCAACATCTTTCCAAGGCTCAATTGTCTATCATTATAGAAGGGTTTGGGTTGGAAGGGACCTTAAAGATTATCTAGTTCCAACTACCTGCCATGGGCAGGGATGCCACTCACTTAGATCAGGTTGCTCAGGATCCCCTCTAACCTGGCCTTGAACACTGCCAGGCATGGGGCATCCACAACTTCCCTAGGGAACCTGTTTCAGTACCTCACCCACAGCCAGGCCACCTGCTCCCCCATGCATCTCTGGGGCACGTGCTGAACATTCCCACTGAACAACTCCTCCACTATGGGCCTGCACTGCCCTGAGGCTGTTGACACTGCAGGGACAGAGAGCAGCCTGCTCACAGGGCACCCTCTGCTAGCAGCTCTCAGCCAGTGTCTCTTCACAGACAACACATGGGATGTCCATATGGCTGGAAACCAGTAAGGGGTAAAAAGAGCCTGTGCTCTACTGGCTGGGGGTTTGTCTCAAAGATCTCAGGTGCACTTGGAAAGGGGTAAAGGAAAAACAGTCCCACTCTGGCACAAAGCCTACTTAGTCATATCAAGAATGAATCTTAATGCCCTGACTCCAAAACCCCAAAATCCAAGGACTCCTACTTCTCCAACTCATGTCAAACACAAGATGGCCCTGGAAGCCCACACACACCAGTGAATCACTACCCAATGCCCTTATCCATGCTCTCCACTACTGGGAGAAAGGTAGCAGTGAAGACAAGACAACATCGGTACAAAGTCAATCCAGTGAATGTTCTACATCGCTCACAGCTCAGAGATTTTTACAATTTACCAATAGTTGCATGTTACAGAAGCATTTCTGCATCACGAGAGATGCCTACTGCAAGCATGAATTTCTCCTGTTTTACCATGCCCATCCCCCTGGTTTCTCCTTGGTTTTTAAGCTTTCTCTTTCTTCCCTCTCTCCTTTTGCCGTTCTCATTTTGACTGACAGCATTTGTCTAATTCACAATCACCATAAACAAGGCCCATTTCAATTATGGTTGTCTTTCCTAGTGCAGAAATCTTACAATAAAAACACACCTGTAAAGTTACCTGTTGGCTTGACTGGCTCTGACTGGGAAAGGCCACTGGGAGAACTGCTATCGCTGTTGTTGACAGGCACAGGTTCCAAAGTATCAGGGTATTGCACTAGATCTGCTGGCTTACCAACAGTTGAATCGGAAAGAAACCCCATCAAAGTCAAGTCTCTTTCAGGGAAGGTATAACATTCTTTTCCAGAACGCATAACAGCCGATGTGACAGTACTTCCTGTTAACGTCACCTGGGTAAAGCAGTCGCGCTTCAGAGGGGACATGACTGAAAAACCATTCAAGGAGGAAGCAGCAGGATCTCCATCAGAGGAATGGGAACAAAGGAAAGTATCCAGCAAAGGTTTGGAGGAATCACAGTGTGTGTTGTTCCAACATGCCCGGTGCCTTGTAAACCGAATGTCTGTTTGTGTACAGGCAGCATTGTGATGTGCAGAATCGCTGTCGCTGTCATCGTGGCTGTCCCCAGCACTGCTTTCTTCCCACTGTTCCACATCACTGTCCGGATGCTCTGCTCCCTGCATTGCGCTTTGCTCCAGCACCAAAGAGGGCTTCAAACCAGATGCATTTAAAACAGACATGAGAATGTCTTTGATAGCTTCAGCACTGTTTGGATATGATCCAAAACTTCCAGCATGGCCAATTACTGCTGGCCGCGAAGATTCATCTGTTCAGAAAAGGGAAGAAACAAAGAGGTTAGGAAACAGTCCTAAGAAAAGGTTAACATACAATGTGAATAAAATGCACATTATTTTTGATACAGGCAAGAAGACAGGAAAAAGATGAATTCACTCGCCACTTACTGATGCCTCTTCCTGCAAATAAGCTCTTGCTTTCAGCACCCAGGAAGCAATTCTGTCATTGATAAGGCTAGGTAATAAAACAACAATAAAGTATTCTGCTGCTAGCCAAACACAATTAGCTAAGACTTTAATGGTGACTGATTGTCAGCATGCTCAAAAACATCATTGTTCTACAGAACAGGATGAGGTACAGTTACTGATACAGGTACTGGTCCTATTGTCAGTAACAGAAGATTACATTATAGCAACACATGGAGGATCAATAGAGCAGAAAGAAAAAGTATACTTAGTCGTAGGGCAATAAAAGGCCAAGTGCTTGTGTGTTTCAGTTCAGTCAGACACTCTTTCTCATGTGGAAATGGCTAAAGTAACTTCAGTCCATTATTTATAGGGATGACAACACTTACATGAAACCATAAAAAACTTACCTCTGTCACAGCAAGTTCACTATAACGCCTCTGAAGGAATCAAAAGCACTGCCTGCCAAGATCCTGTGTGATCTACTGCAAAACTGTAGTTCAGCAGAAGATGGAAAAGCTTTCAGTGGGAGATATGGCAACATTTGCAGGGCACAAAAGCACACACTGCAACCAGTAGCTATTGAAGAATAAATTGAAGGCCTCTATCTTGAACAAAAAAAGCCCCAAAGGAACTGCCATAATCCATGTAATTGAGAGATTAGACACAAGGTCTATGTTCAAGAAGGAACCATTAACCACATCAAGACAATGAAGTTAACAACTGTCTCCACTGGGTAAGATAAGTGGTTGTAAAATTCTAAGAACATATACAATCAAGAAGAATAACTTCCAGGACCACAAGGAATGTTAAACACTGCTAGTGAAAAAAGCAGCAAGTCTTGTAGACTACAGACTTTGCCCAGAGGTTGCCCTCCTTAGACATATCTCAGTGGAAAACAGTAAACTCCTCCATGAGTCACTCACCTGGAAGCCAGCATGCACTCAGACGCGATAAGAAAGTTTACCAAAGCAGGGAACAAAACCAAAACAAGAACCCCCAATTACTTTGCAATAGCAAGTCTATATAAAGACCAGCCCTCATCAAGAAAAAGCTGAAAAATTTGAGAATATCATGTATAAGCTAGACTACAAGAGCTGCTAGCAAAGCTATCATAGTAAAGCCAGATCAGAAACAGCTGAAGAGCATGTCAGTAACTGGCATCAGTCCCTTCCACTTATCAGGACAAAGCTCTTGCAGGAGTAGCGGCAAAGCAGCATATTTAACTGGCTGCACCTGCAAAGCAACACCCTGCCAATGTAGCCAGCCATGGCAGCATAAGGGCAGGAATGGGAAAATCAAAACTGGCTAACTTTCAAACAAACGTATTTCAACTTTTTCAAGAAAAGAAAGCTATTTTGGTAATTATTGACACTTCAATTGACATGAATACCTTAACTTAGGCTGCAAACATTGTCTTTTCCATGCAAAACAAAACATTTAGTGTCAGAATAAAAAAAAAAAAAAAAAAAAAAAAAAAACACCGA
>VXBX01002780.1:494925-516264 GCA_013400415.1 Scytalopus superciliaris
TGAAAAAAAAAAAAAAAAAAAAAAAAAAAAAAAAAAACACGTAGAATTGTAGGGGTCAAAAGGGACTTGAAAGATCATCTAGTTGCAACCCCCCTGCCATGGGCAGGGACACCTACCAATAGACTAGGTTGCTCAAAGTCCCCATTCAACCTGGCCTTGAGCACCTCTAGGATGGGGCATCCACAGCTTCTCTGAGCAATGTGATCCAGAGTGTCTCACCACTCTTCCAGCAAAGAATTTCTTCCTAACATCTAATCTAAATCTACCCTTTCAGTTTAAAACTATTCCCCCTTGTCCTGTCACTACATGCTCTTGTCCCTCTTCAACATTCTTCTTGGCCCCCTTTAGGTACTAGAAGACTGCTAGCACTAATCATATAACCATGCAGACTAAATCTTCTAAATACTTGTTTTCAGTGGATTAGAAGAGAAAAAAAGAACACGTTTTAAAAATTTAACTCATGTTTCTCCTCTGCCAAGCTTAAAGACAACCCAATCCCCCAAAAACAAAACAAACAAAAAATGAAACCAACCAAACAAGAAAAAAACCAACTAAAACCAAACATCCCAATTTAAGGTACTATTAGAAATAGGTTACTTCCAATTAAAAAAAAAAAATCTAAAAATCAGTTTTGTAACTGATACTTGTAATGATGATAATCTGTTAAAATCTGATGAACTGTTTCCTGAATGAACAAGAAGGTGACCTTCCAAGAATCATCTGAGCAGTTAAAGTATTTTACTCATGAGCACACAAAATGTCAATGGAAGTAAAATGGCCAAACTACCATTTAAAAGACAAAAAACACTCACACTTGAAAATTGTGTAATATATTTTGACATTCTACCACCCTCACAGTCAATAAACAAAGAACCTTCTTTAACCAGACTACAATTGTTTGGTACACTCAAACACCAATAGCTTTTTTTAGCACTACAAGCACCAGCAAAACTTCCCAGAGAGAGGCATTTTAGAACTAACATACCTGAGAGAATGGAGATTTGAGGTGTGGGAGCAAGGCAGCTAATCCTCGCTGAGGGATTTGAAGAACACGCTGACTCAGTGAAAGCCACCTTTAGGCTTTTGTGGTTTAACTACAACAAGAACACAGAGGCAGACAATTTGATTATAAAACAACAGCAGTCTGCTAATGATAATCTCAGTCTCACAGTCAACCCAGCAGGAAGAACACTGTTCTGATGTCTGAGGACCATACCCTAACCACTGCCTACATTTCTGGCTGTCTGAAAATCTCCCCAGAAGCATGCACTGTCAGCTCTGCATCTCTCATTTCACTCCAGAAGACAGGTGACCAAAAGAAACTCTCCACAGTAGCTGGATTAAACATGCGTATAAGGCATATATGAGACAAAAACCTGAACTGTGTGTCTGTGTATCTGCGAAAACAACAACAATGAAGTAGAAAAGAACTCGAGGAACCACCATCTGTAGCTGCAAGCACGAGCCTAATTTAGCTGTATACAAAGTATAAGCTAAACCTGTGAGGTCCCAACTCCACAAACACGTGATCCATGTGCTGCTTGATCTCCCAGCGCTAATAACTGGGAGCAAGAATGGTCACGTCATCTAATTGATAGAATACACTACGTGTGGTTCACAGCAGCGACGTGGCTGACCCAGCATAAAGTGAGAAGTGTCACAGATAGACAATACTCAACCTGGCATACAGCCTGCCAGTGTAAGTAGACCAAAATTTTGAGTGCATTTGAACTGACTGAGGAGGTTTATACCAGATCAGCACTTAACTTTCTGCAGTCATGATGCTTCCAATTCTGTACTTTTACTCCTAAAGCTGGATTTACCATATTGTCAAACCAACTGAATCAGGGAAGCAGTTTAGTGCTCAGGGACTAATTCCAACAGAGGAATGAGGCACACACAGCAAAGCAAAATGTTTCCTCCAAAATTCCGCATAAATGCCACACATTCTCCGCCACCCCCCCATCCACTGCCTCAAGTACTTCACGGACCTGAAGAGTACATGACAGAAAACAGGGAAATAAAGGGATGCCCTGATCCAATATGCGCATCACTGAAAGGCACTTTACAAGGAGTACCTCCTGCCTTCTCCCCATATCAGGGATAAGTCTCCACACAAAAGTATTTGCTGGATTCCTGTCACCCTCCTCTGCACCCTGTGAAAAGGGAGTTACAGGTGTGCTGTTCTCTCTGCCACCCTGTGCTGTTGACCTCTACACTCCCTACACGGAAAAGTGAGGTGACTCAGAGTGCAGATCCCGTCCAGATACCCTTCAGACAAACAGAAAGCAGAAATTAAAACCCACACAGAATTTCCCTTTTAACTGAAGAATAACATTTCAGGCCAAAAATAATACGTTGGATTTAAACTATTTAGCATTTGATTATGCCAGTGCTTAGAAAAATACTTGTTTGAGTATCTTATAGGGTTTTCTTTTTTTCCCCTTCTTCAGCAAACATGTGTGTAAGCGGGCTTTATACATAATGTCAATATGTCAATATTACTGAATAAAGTAGGAACTATTTTTTAATTACTTTTATTAAATTTTAAAAATTGTCTTCAGTATCAGTAGTTAACAGACTCTACCTCTTAGGATGCAAGCATCCCCACTGCCTGATACCAGGGTAAACTGGAGTACTTTAAGCAAAACTATTAAGAGTGCTAAGTTTGAAGATTTTTATCTCTTCTTAAACAACCCTTAGGTCTTACAAGATACAACCAGTGCTCTGAGAATTCAGATAAAATATTTTCATTTACTTTCAAGATGTTATAATTTCAACTACAATCACAGATTGTGAATGAGCGTCCTTAGTAGTTAATTATCCGACAACTACAAAAAAACTAAAACAAAACAAAACAAAAAACCCACACACCAAGAAAAACCACACACAAACAAATGAAGAAAAAAACCCAACTGAAGAGCACTGATCAGGAAATACAACAACAGAAGCACATGAAAAGCAACACACCATGCTGCCATAATCAGTAAAACCTACTGACCGTTTGACATCTTCATAGCATAGAAGAAAGTCAGCCTTCCCGCTCCCCGCTCAATACTGGGACTGTATTTCCCAAGTTAACTCCGTAATGAAACCGCCCGCATTTCAAAAAATAAAAGGTTTTGGGTTTTTTTTTTACAACCACTGACAACTAAAAGCTGTTTTTTTGAAACAAGCTCCCCCAGCCAACGAGCACAACGACCATTAATAAGACGTCTCCCTTGCCTCACCTTTTCAGAGAAGGGGTGCTTGAAGACTTCTGTTCTGCTGTAGCTGGCGAGCGCTACAGCATGGAGAGACATGATGGGAAAGCTCTCATTTTTTGGTGCTGTTAAGTACCTGGAAGCAATAGAGAGAGCATTACAGCCGCCACCACATTATCCGCCGTTCTCCATCTGTTCTGCAGACTCTACAGTTAATATTCGGAACAGTTTTCCGTCTTGACTTGGCAAGCTTATAAGCCTACCAAAAAGCAGAGCTCAGCAACAATGGAAACGTGCTAAAAAAGGCCTAACTTTACCGTCTGTGTTTCTGTTGTTTTCTGGGGTTTTATTAAAAAGCACAACAGGAGCGCCTACCCTGTGCAAAGGGGGAAGGTATTGATCTGTGGTACCCCGCGGCTGGCCGCACAGGCACGAAGGGACGGAGCGGACCGGGCAGCAGCGAAGCCCCCGCGCTCCGGTTCTGCAGCAGGGGCTGCTTCCCCCACCCCCGGGGCCGGGCAGGGGGAGGCACAGGCGGTGGCAACAACCCGGCACTGTCCCCAGCCTGCCGCACAGCTCTGGGAAGCGCTTAACCCGCGGGGAGACGCCGAAACATCCCGCCGCCCCACAGCGGCTACCGCCCCAAGCAGACACTGCGTGCTCCCCGCGCAAGGCACCGCTCCCCACTCCCGGCTCCCGTTCCCACCTGCTGCCGCCTCGCCTGGCTCCCTCCTGCCCGCCGAGGAACAGCGCCAATGGTCCCGATGCCGCCCCCGCTGCCTGCCCGCTCGCTGTCCTTCCCTCTATCCCTCTCTCGACCCGCCTACCCTCTCTCCCTCCCTCTCTCCGCCTGCCCTGCCTCCCGAGGCGGAGCCCAAACCAAACAAATCCAAACAACAACAAAAGCTGTCTCGAAAGGGCAGCTCGGGGCTCAGCGCTTGTCTGGTTTGGACAAAAGGAGCCTGAGAGGCGATCTCGTTGCTCTCTGCAACTTCCTGAGGAGGGGAAGTGGACAGGGAGGGAGTGGAGCTCCCCTCTTTGGTACCCAGTGACGGGACGCGTGGAAATGGTTCAAAGCTGCTCCTGAAGTTTACGCTGGATATTGGGAAGCATTTTTTTGCCGACAGGGTGGTCAAATCCTGGAGAGATGGTCGATGCCCTAAGGCTGTCCATGTGTTAGAGGCATTTGGACAATGCCCTTATCAACGTGCTTTAACTTGGTCAGCGCTCAGTTAGGCAGTTGTACTAAAGGATCGTCATAGGTCCTTTCCAATGGAAGATCTATTGTACTCTAGTCTAAAACCAAACAAACCTAAGATAAGGCAACTGGGAGTGAATGGAGGGTGTTTTCTCAGTAGCTGAGGCCTGGGGGCAACACACCTTAAGAATCAGCGTTATTGAGGATTTGCAGTCAGCTGGCGTATTAGAAATGACAGGGCCATTCTCACTGAGCTTTTGGAAAGGAATTGAGCCATCTGGTCTCTGAGTCAGCTGCTTCAGCAGGCTTAAAACTAGCAGGCTGTAGTTCCTAGTAGCCAGTTTGGGCTAAAAATAAAGTGAATGAATGCTGAGCTGTATTTTTGGAGATTAAAAAATGCTGATTGTCCATAAAATGCAAAAAATATGTGCAGGAACTTAGGAAATCGCAAACCATGAGGAAATAGAAAGGAGGTAGAGTCCAGATGGTACCATGCAGAAATAAGCAGAAACAGTAAACAGAATACAAAACTGCTGCAGCTGAAAGTGAGGCTTTCAGACGCTCTGGAGTAATTGCCTCCCCTTTTAAGCACAGATGGTTACTTAGTCAGGAAATAGGTTAGTGGATTTGGGCTGTGGAAACTTAGGAGTAGCTGCCGGCCACGATGCACAGTTGTCTGAACCTAATCTGGACGGGCCTCTGAGCAACCTGATCTAGTCGAGGATATCCCTCATTGTCGGGAGTTAGACTAGATGACGTTTAAAGGTCCCTTGCAACACAAACCGTTCTGATTCTGTAGTGTCCTATGGTGTGTGTTTCAAATTCCCAGCTACAAAATGGTAATTTCACGTGGTTATTTGTAAAAATAAATTCTACTTTTGAGACACATTCAGGTGGGAAAGAGCAGGTAGATTTATTTGTAGTTGTTATTAAAGTCTGGCAAAAACAAATGTGCTAGGGGTATATGTATGTTCCCTGGAACTCTTGTATTGTGTCAGAACCCTTGCTTGGCATGTGATTAAAAAGCCTCTCTACTTTTTGCAGATGTCACCAACAGAAATATTGGAAAACTGGACAGATACAGAGCCACTAGGAAGAAGAGGAAGGAAATGTTGGATTATTTTTAAAGTTCACTAGGTGGAAACTCAACAAGGCCAGGGTGCACCAAAATGGCATCTTGCCCTAATACCAGAATCACCCACATTGACTTAGGAAGTAGCAAACCCAGGCTACTCTGTCTACTGGAGGTCTTTTTAATTTTAAGGCTAATGTTGCAGAATAAACTCTACCTTTAGAAAAGAGGCAGTATTCCTAATTCTCCAGAAAAGAGTTACCAGGAATAAGCTTAAACATGTAAGCAATATGCTAAAAGAAGGAAGTATACAAATAATTGCATGTAAACCCAAAATAATTACAAGGGTAGGAGAACTACCCCAAGCCAAGTGCACATCCAGGAAATTGGTGGTCAACTGACCCTCTAAAGAATTTCAGACATGCTGAATTACAGGCATTCACCCAAAATACAAAACATGTCTGAGGGTGCAGGTTCCCTGGCAGAAGCTGACAGCTTGAGACAGTGTCCTCAGTTTTCCACCCCACTGGCCATGCTGCTCCTGAGTGAGCTACAATAGCCTTGGTGTGCTGGTAGACCTTATGGTGCTGTGGCACAACTCCATTAGAGCAATGCACATCCTGGTTTTGGGGTTTTTTTTCTGGTAGATATTTAGTTACAGTAAATTCTAGTAGTAAATTCTAATACAGCCAAAGACCATAATTTCTGTGGAAACATCATTTAATCCTAGTAATTTTTCATATATGTTTATGAGTGACTTGGCTGCCCAAGTTGGAAGAACAAGAAGACTGAAGGCACTTTAGTCATTCCTGTTCAGAAACTGACTCCGCATTATTGGTACTGGGCAACTGAAAAATTAAGATATACTCATGTATTAGATGAGATTAAGCCTTTTTTAAAGATGCTGTAATGAGTGAAATGATTGTCAGTAGAAGACAGAATCAGGTGTCCTTCCACACATCCTTTAAAGCCATCAGAATAATGGAGCAGAGAGAAGAGTAGGATGGTGGTGGTCTCAAGAAGAGCACGGCTGGACTCAGAAGGTCAAGGAAAAAAAAAATTAAAGACCTTGCAGTTTTCCATTAAAATCAGTCTGTAAAGGGTTTCCAGTATTGTCCATTTCAAGGCATATAGGAAAACTTGCTGTCTAGGGAAAAGGCTAATCCTTGAATGAACTGAACATCAGAAATAGTTGAAAAACATCACTTTTGAATGTTTTAATAGTAAACTCTGTACCAGTACAACTGTTGGGGCAAGGATTACACAGTGTATATAAAGTCAGTAAAATACCATATGTACATTCACATTTAAGTGACTTCTGTTTTTAGGCTGTCACATAGCTCAGGATGCAACTATTCCTCAGAAGTACAGCTTAAAAACAAACTCAGTAATGTAGAAACATGATTTGCATAGCAATTTCTGAAGTGAAGCAGCATGTGGAGAAAAAGGGAGAAGAGTGAATCACACAGAAGGTTAAAGACACAGGAAATGGAGACATTTAAGAGCTAACTGTGATAAATTTATATGAGGTAGAGAGTCAGGCTCACACAATGCTTACCCATGACGGTGGAGTGGAGTTTCTTGGTGTGAATGTGTGACACAGAGAGAACAAATACTGTTGAAGTGGATCAAACTTCTCCATGTGCCATCTGGGTAGATACATCAGATATTTTCCAGGATAGCAAAACTGGCTTTAGTAGTTTTTGTCCTTGCTGCCAGGTATCTTGTCTCATAGCTATGTGTTCCCACATCTACTCTACAGTTTATTGCTCCTTCAATTGCCAGTACCACTGTAATTCAGACTATACATTAAAAAGGGGGAGGGGGGTGGAGAAAGGTCTATTATAGCTTATTATTGAATTTAATTATTTGGCAGTCCAACATGCAGGACAGCTCCGTAAGACTGATACCGATAAGAAAGTGTGTGTGTGTAACAAGAAGAAAAAGCAGATGAGGGCAAAATATGGGTTGCCCATTATACCAATTTTGTCATAAAATAAAATGGATCAAGGAGCTACAGCTATATTACTATACTAGTCACCTGTAGAGAGATTGATTTTCCTTTTTCATTTTGCCCATCACAGATGCTGAATGGCTTAGTACAATGAAAAGATTAATTCTTCTGACAAAACTTCAGTAGCAAATCATTTCACTTGCAGAAAAGCACCTCAAAGAAGAATGCTGAGAACTGTAGTTGGAAAGAGAGAAAGTAAAAGATCAAGCAGGATTAGTCACTGCAAGTCATTAAAGTATACGAGTCTGACAGACACAGCTTCTTTTCCTCCAGTCTTTGCTGGGAAAACTGTGTGAATGGAATGAAAATGCGAAGTTGATGTACCAAATTTACATTAAGGTGTCTCCATTTAAACAGAACAAAAGAGGGGACGTGGCTCTTGTTGATTGAAATGTTTAGTACTCAATAGATAAGTAGTACTGAATAGGTAAGTGATAAGCATTTTATTCGCAGAACCACAAGTTTAACTTCTGACGTCTGAGCTGTGTAACCACCGCATTGGAGAGCAGTACAATGAGGAAGTGATGCTTTATCTATTCTGGTGAGAAGCAGTGGCCAGACAAAGTCCTGGGAGAACTGAGTATTTTCACAGGGTGTCTTACCCTGAGTAATATTGGAGCGGCTGCTGAGAGAGGTCCATTTGTCAGAGACAGACCCTCCAAAGCTTTCATATTGTAATGCTGAAGAACATTTTATGCCATTTCTTTAGCCTGCAGGGATGCTGCTTAAAAGATCAAATTCTAAAATAAGTCCTAGTGACATCTGCTGTTTGTTTTGAAAATGAAATAAAATGTATGAAAGTATCATGAAAAAATTACAGCAGAGCAGTCGAGCAGCAGAAGTAAGACAAGTGACATCAGATGACAAAATATCTTCAGTTGCTTAAAGATACTTGGTCTTGCCTCTGTCACCAAGCTTCGAGGTCATTATCTACATGGAAAAGTACACAAAATGTGTACCAGTTCAAAAAAAAAGTTCTTTTTTTCCCTCAAGCATTTTGTGTTCACAGGAGATGAAAAAGTTCTTACAGATGGTACATTTCATCACACTCAACACTGTTGATGGAAATGCAGATGTTTGTAGTTCAGCATCTTTGAAACAGATGACTAGTCATTCACTTACTTCTGCCTTCCATTTTTAAACAGGAGTTCTGCTATTTAGACATCCCCTGTTCTTTCAAATGTAATATGAACCAATCCGTATGCCAAGGTTATTTTATTAACTTCTGCTTTTAAGTGTTGGCAACACTAAATTGATTTAACTAAACAGATCGTGCAAAAGCAGTTCAACTTTCTCCCCAGGACAGTCATGCATTTGTTTAATTGGATTGAATTACAAACTGGTGTGGGGTTTGTATTGCAGGCAGAGACAGAAGTCTCATTTTTAGAACAGTGTTCATGCTCAGAGTTCCCTGGAAATCATGAGTGTGTGGAGGCACAGCTGTCCACCCAGGCAAACACAGTAGGAGCAACCCAGCTGAAGGCTCCTTCATGGAGAACTTTTCTTGTTGTGATAGAGTCTTATTTATATAATGGACATTTTCTGCTCACACACTATTCTGGTGATAGAATATAAAAATGTCATGATGCTCTTTCAGAGTGGGAAACTTTTGAACTGTCAAGTGCTTAAAAGAGAGGCAATGCCTACAGTGAGAGGTAATATCTTTTATTAGAGCAGATGATGCAGTAGTGAAGAACAGGCTGGCTTTCATAAACACAAGAAGCCCTTCATCTTACTGAGGGTGGGGGCCCAGTTCATGGAGCCTGAGTACCATCCAAGGCCATAGTTCCACATGATGAAAGACTGGGTCCTAAAGCACGAAGTACAGGATCAAAACCACTGCAGTTACTTGACACAAAGTGGTACAAACTCATAATGCCAGCTAAAGTGTAATGCATATTTTGCAGAGATAATTTAGTCCAAGCATATTTTATGGTGGATCAGGTATCATCTGATCGGATATCATCAGGGTATCATCAGGGAACACAACACTGGTGTAAACAACATCTCCTATGCTTTAACATGACAGAAAGTGGTATTATGTGCTGGCACTTCATATAGATGAAATTTATACTCTTAGGTGATGCTGTAGCATAGAGCTGGTATCAGTGAGTGAAAAACAGTCTAAACGAAATGTGATTGTTTTAAAATACCTGGTATTTATGAAAGGTTTCCCACTGTAAGCATAGGTGAAACATGCACACCCACACACTGAGATTCTCTAATACTTCTTCGTGAAGTGCTGGTTTAAAAAAAAAAAAAAAAAATCAGTAAAAAGTTGAAACTTTGTAGTTCTAACTAGGTATGGAAAAACAGCCTTCTGACCATCATCAAATTTAGTAATGATGGAGAAAATTAGGTTTTGGTGTGAGACAAAGGAAATACATTTTGTGAAGTTCACATCTCATATTGATACTTTCCTACCTGGGGAAATTCATCAGAACATCCAAAGAGGCCTAACTATATTTCTACAGATATGAAGGCTTGCTGTGCAGCAGGAAAGTATTGCTATGGAGTTAAATTCTTCCCACACAGACACTTTTATGTGATCTAGGGTAATGGATATGTACCTGTCCGCCTTAAATGACATGGAAATGCTGCTGCAGGAAGAGAAAAAAAATCCAGAATTATCAAGGAATTCAGAATTTCAAAAGGGTTGTCTCAGGGAGGAACTGTATGAATATACCTGCATTAAAGATTTTTAGCCTTACTTCCATTCCAGTTTGCATTTTTGCCAGTGGGAGAAGGGTAGAATTTGCTAGTTCTCATCACAGGGAAAAACTGCTCCACCCAAGTGGTTTTAATCACAGGGATTCATTAATAATTGGTCATTGGTTTATTAATGTCACATAATCACATATGGAATCAGTACCATCATTACACCAGATAAAGCCTGTATGCCCTTCTATGAGTAATCCCCAAAATTTCAACCCCCTCCCAAGTGCACAAAGCTACAGACACCCATAACTCACATGCTCCATGCCAATGGGGTGATGCCTTTCATTGTCAGGCCAGGTTTCTCTTCCTGTATCACGAAGTTGAACACTTTGTTTAGACTTCTTTTGAAGCTGACTGCCTTTTTTTTTTTTTTTCCTTCAGAAGTCTTTTGGTAATTTCCTGGTTACTATTTAATCCAGTTGATGGCCATCTCTTAAGCAAACTTATTATTGTTATTTTCCTCCTTTGCATGACCTGCTTTGGGGCAAATGCCTTTGCAGGTGTTTTTGGGGAGCCTGTTCATTCACACTTTTCCCACTTGCATCATGTCATATCAGCAGCTGTTACCCACCCCAGGGTACTGAGATGGGGGCCATGCACATGGATCCCATCTCCCAGATGAGGAGCCATGAGTTTCACCCAACACCTCCATCCCACTTCTGAGCCAGTTGATCTCAGCCAGGCTGGCAGTCATGAACATTTAGGATGTGATTCAGTTCCTCCTAAAAGAAAACAGCCAGAAGAGATCAGAAACTTGCACTGTAGGCATCTAAATAAGGGTCCCAGCACCAACCTTTAAAGAATGTATACTTTGTGTAAAACATTGTAATAATTATGCAACTAGAAATGAGACTGACCTGGCTTGTCCTGCACAGATGAAGCTAATTGCAAGACACATGTGAGGTACAAAGTATATCATGAGAACTTCCCTTCCTGAAATTGCGTATATGGTGACTTAACTTCACTGAGTTTAGTTATGGCTCTGATTTCCTCCCACCTTTCTTTGTGTGGCCCAAAGACTTCTGTAACAGCTAAGTAAGGAATTTGGGGTTTGGCCCTGCACATGGTTGAGTCTGTGCCAAGAGTTTGTAAGCCAGCACTTGTTTGCAGGCTCCCTTCCTTTCCTTGCAAAACATACAGTATCAGACCTAGTTTCACACTTGGTAGCAGCGCTGTCTAAGCACCTGTTCCCACTGCCTCCCCAAACCACCCTTGCAGCAGGTTGCACAGCTAGGTTGTGAACTCAGTGGTGGAACTGGGACAGCTTGGGATGAATCAGAAAAATAATAGGTTGTTTTCCAGCCATATCAGTTTACCATGCAGCTGCACACACACACCTGATTTGGCACGGTAAAGGGATAACATAGGCATGAGAATTTGCAAGGGGAATGGGACCTCCATAAGGCACTATTGCTATTCAAAACAATGTCTGTGTAACCGTGTCCTCTGAAGACATAAATTAACTTAAATGAATAAGAAAATCTTGCTAGGGATATCTCTGAAGTGCTGCATACCTGTTATTGAAGCTCCAGCCATGCCTGCAGGATGACCTGCATAATATTTTTCAACTCCCCAACATTTAGAAGGGACACTGGAGCGATCTGACTCTGCATATATCTTGAGTTTCTTAGTCTGACTGCTCTCAGGAGGAGCTGAGATTTTGCAGTACTTCACAGATGTGAATATCTTCTCAGGGCTCAGATACTAAAGTAAATCCTGGGAGTGCACTGCCATCAGGTAGCATAGTGCAAACCTGGTTCATGTGCTCTGGGAAAAAAAAGGATGTAGTGGGTGTTATATAGCAAACACCTTTTGCAGCTGCCATACTTGCATTAAGAAATGCAGTGCCTGAGCCTTTATTGTTTTAACTGCTTCTTCCAATACGTAGTTTATAACTGTTGCTTCAGTATTTACTCTTGTTTAACCCCATTAATTAATTATTTAGCAGCAGGAGCCCTCTGCTTTCCTTCCCTAACTATGTATATGATCCACCCTGAAATATTGATACCATTTTTTTGCTAATTTGAAGTCAGAGGGATTTTTAATATGTATTATTTTCTCTCAAAAAAACTCTCTGTTGAAATAAAAACATTTCCATGAAACCATGGCACTTTTGCTAACAAGTTAGTTGCTTTTTGTAAAAGGAAAAAGAATGATAAGGAATGTCAAAATTTTAATTTAATAGTATTGAGAGAGCATATTAGATCCTACTGTACATCACATTGTTTTATTTTTCTGTTACTGCATAAATGAGAATGTCAGCTGTTTCTAATATCGTTGCATGACACTACATTACTTTTCCAAGATATTAAAACCAGCTGGTTTTCAGGTCAGGTTTGTAGCTGAAAAATTTTGCTGAATTGTTACTGAAAAAAATGTCCTCCTCTGCATGCAGCTTATACCAGCAAAATGAAATCCTAGCACACAGCACCTATTTCAGACTCTAAAAATTACAGAACTGTTTAACTACTGATCTGAAACAAACTCAGTTTAATAATTTAGGAAATAAGGTTTCACACTAGCCTGCTCTGGTGTGTATTTTCACTCAATGTGTTAAATGGTGTGAGTCTTGTTTAGATATCACTGTAACATCTCCTACCATTCTCCATGGCTGCTTCAAGGTACCTTTCTGGGCAGCTTTTCAAAAACTCCAGCAGAAACCTGTGCTAGCAGGACTTCAGCTGGCAAAATCCTTTAGTCCAGATAAAATCTAAAGTGCCTGTAAGATGTAGGACAGCCAGTTATGAGAAAGGCAGTTTCTTTCACAACACACAAAAGAGAAACCAGGTGTCTACTTAGTTATTTGTGAATTAGACACCAATTTGTAAACCCACAGTGGGCGGTGGGTGGTAAAAGTTGGAAGAATAAAATACTGGGTGTGCCCAGGTTTCCACATGAGTTTGGGTTTGAAGTTGTTTTCAAGCACAGACTTGTCACTGAGCTTCACTGTATGCACAAAATTACAGAGTTTATCCTGGCTCTGAAGTCTGCTGGAAGCAGAGTTTAAGTAGATCCAAACTCTCATTAATAATATCTATGCAAATGGCCAAAAGCCAAACCAAATCAGCTTTCATTTCACAGTGTCAACCAGCAGTCAGACTTGCATTGAGTTTCATCTTGCAGGGGGTGGGCAACATGTGCGAATAAAAATTGGTAACAAGCAGCTGATGCTTATTTAAAATATGTATCTTGCAGCCTGGTTGTCTTCTTAGTTATACGAGCTTGATGCATGTATGGGTTCACTGAGAAAGACAGACTTGTAGGGGTTGTAGTACTACAAAGCAACACCACTAAATAGGGAAGAAACCTTCATGAAGGAGCGCTTCAGGCTGTGCTATTTTCAGAACATTTAACATGTAGAGCGTGTGAATTATGTTGGAGCTTTGGCTACTGGTAGCATTTCACAGTATCACAGAATGACAGCATGGTTGAGGTCAGAAGTGACCTTTAAAAATCATCTAGTTCAACCCCCTTGCCATAGGCAAGGACAGATCAGGTTGCTCAGAGCTCCACCCAACCTGGCCTTGAACACAAGGTTGGGGCAACATGTGCCAGTGCCTTACCACCTTCACATTAAGGAATTTCTTCCTAATATCTAATCTAAACCTGTCATCTTTCAGTTTAAAGCTATTCCCCCTTGTCCAGTCACTGCATGCCCCTTGTAAAAAGTCTTGTAGCCCCCTTTAGGTACTGGGAGGCTGTTCTAAGGTCTCCCCAGAGCCTTCTCTTCTCCCTGCTGACCAACCTCAATTCTCTCAGCTTGTCTTCATATGTTAGGTGCTCACACTCTCTGGCCCTTTTTGTGTTCCTCCTCCGGACACGCTCAAACAGGTCCGTATCTTTCCTGTTCTGAGGACCCCAGAGCTGGATGCAGTACTCCAGGTGGGGTCTCATGAGAGCAGAGCAGAGGGGCTGAATCTCCTCCCTCCCCCTGCTGGCCACACTGCTTTTGACGCAGCCCAGGATACAGATGACTTTCTGGGCTGTGAATGCACATTGCCGAGACATGTCCAATTTTTCATCTACCAAGTCCTTTTCCACAGGGCTGCTCTCAATCCATCCCATCCTCCAGTCTGTATTGAAATTGCCCCGACCAAGATGCAGGACCTTGCACTTGGCCTTGTTGAACCATAGGCGTTTAGTAAGGGACCAATTCTTGCCCCAGCCTTTGTCTTCCATTTAGTTTACTGAAGTTTTCACATTTCTTGAAAATCACTTCATAATGAAGTTAAATTACTGCACTAGATAATGACAACTATTTACTGGGGAGGAGAGAACAGGGCAGCACCTCACTATACAGGATGTGGCTATATTTGAAACTTAATAATGTATGATAATAATAAAATTAACTGTTACCACCTGCTAAGAAACTCCAAATTTAGAAGAGGCAAGGCTGAAGGGAGGGGCAGGTTTCAAGGGCAGGGCAAGTTTCCTGGACCTTCAAGAGGACTGGCTGGATGAAAATAGGAAAACTTTTCCATTTGCAGTCTTTTGTCAGTTCTTAAAAATATACTGCCACACAACTTACTGAATACATTACCCACAAGTGGTATTGTGTCAGTACCTGCAACCTTTGAACAGATTCACAGCTAATTGGCACTTCGGTAGGACTATTTGAAAAAGTCATATTTCCATTTGGCTGCCCATCTGGACAGCTGAAAACCCAACAGCAACAGTTGCATCCTTTTTGTCAAAATCATAAAGGGTAATAATTCAGTTTTTCTTAGGTTTTTGGGGTGTTTTTCTCTTCCTTCTGAGATTTGGAGAAAATGCCACCTTTCAGTTTCAGAAAAGCAAAGAGCTAGACTCTCTGAAAGAGGGTAAGGTTCTGACTGAGAAAGCTGAAGGGTTTCACGGGTGCAATTCCTTTGTCACTGTGAGCAGTCCCATACATTGTGCTTAGTGTCTTCAGCATTAGGATCTGGGTTGCTCTGACCTGCATGTGCTCAGTCTCTTTCTGAACAAAGATGTAATGTGAAACAAGAATTCATTGAAAACCTCAAAACCCAAAGAGCTGAGTGTGTAGCTTTGTTATCACGGCATTCACACAAGGGAGGGGATCTTGGGAGGCAGCCCTAGCTTTGAACCATACATAGCATAAAGTACTTTTGCTAAGAAATCCTCTGTCAGCAGTGCGTTGGCCTCTGCTATATAAATGGCTGAACAGAGAAGAGACAACAGACATCCTTGATTACCCGAGGGTGTATTAATCTGACAATGAAGGATCCAATAGTTAGCAATTAATTTGGTGTAATCCAGTGGTAGAACCTGTTTGGGTATATCCTACTACTCTGTTTTCTTTATAAAGCTGACCTGCTTAGAAAGATACATCTCCTCATTACATCTTTCCTTCTCTGTCTTCCTTCAATTTTGTCTTGTTTTCTTTCTCTGGTTATGTCTGAAGTGCTTTTGAACTGTTCTGATGTGCCAGCATCCTCCACTGTTTTCAAAGGAGGAGTTTATTTCTGTGATGGACGGAAGCCTGATGTCCATACCCTGGCTTTGCTTAGTTACCTTTCAAGGTTAAAATAGTTTATAGACTCCTCAAAGAACATTAGTTACCTGCTTTGAAAGCAGATATATTTAACATTTATTATTAAATTATTAATACTTAGAAATGAGACTAAAGACTTAACTGTAAATAGAGAAGTTACTGGGTTTTATTATGACCACTGAAGTCCTTGAAGCAGGATGAAGCCCTGGCAGATGAGTTGTAGTGAATTTCCAGTATGGAGGGGTTTGTTTTCTGTTGGTTTTGTTGTTGTTGTGTTGGTTTGGTTTGGTTTGGTTTGGGTTTTTTTGCAATCTCACAGTCATCAAGCCAAGGTAGGATTCTGCTCTTAATGAAATTGGTGGAGCTTTTTTTCTCTATTTGAATACCACAAGTACATCTCGTGCTTCATGCATATGGTGTTTGTTACATCCTCTTTTGCCTATTTTTCTATTAACTTTCTCTATCTAAATTATTTATATTTGGTTTTTTTTCTTTCCTTTTGTCTCTTTTCTTTCCTTTCCTTTTTTTCATAAAAGCTAATGACATATGGGAGCATACAAAAGAGTTGCTCTGACTTTAAGGCATTTAAGCCCTGGGTAACAAAACTTGCTGTGCTGAATGAAAATGTATTCTCTAGAGCACTACTGAGGCTGGCATTGTGAGGTGGTTTGGTGATCCTGCTCTTGGCCAAGGCTTCCTGCTATTTCAGTACTTCTCCAGCTGCAGCAGACCAGTATTTTGGGGAATAAAGCTGAATATATTGAGATAATAGAGACCAACTTTGTGGCTGCCCTGCTTGGGCAAATGTCAGCTCTTGCTCCTACCTCATCTCCATTGGAAAAACCCTACTTTTGTGGCTTCATGACAGGTACCTCAGGCCTCCTCAAGACCTGCTGGTGTCTCTGATCCCCTCTGCATACTATCAGCTGATGGCCAAAGACAGAAAGGCTCATAGGCTCCATGGGAACAAAAGCCATCCTGCAATACCAAATGGTTCACATTGTCAGCTGAGATCCTAAATGAAGCAAAACACCAGGAATAATTAGTAAGAAGTATTGGCAGCAATGCGGACTTCTTGTGGAGGTAAATGAGTGCAGGGTTCCCCTATCAATTCTCAGCATGGCTTAGCAGCAGTGAGATACATGTTAGTATATGAAAAAGAATGTGCTAGATTTAAGGAGTTAATAATTAAGATGTTTTAGGAATGTATAGCAGACAAAGGAGGAATTAATCTTTCAACATGAAACTGAACTAGGTATCTATTTAAAATAGGATTTCCACTTACTGCTTTCCCAGGAAAAGGGTAATGAGTTCTCAAAAAGGCTTTTTGTTCCATTTTTTGACAAGACACACTTTGTACAGGTCAATTAACTTAGGTGATCTAATGGATCTGTGCAATAAAATGCACTGGGACCCTGAGAACAGAAAGTATGCCAGTGTTTCTGATCTTATTTATGAAAAGTACTAACTTAATGAGAAAACTCATAAAGGGAGCATTGTGCAAGGCTTTGCAATCTGTGGTTGCAAAGAAGTTGTTTGTGGCTGCAGAATGTCCAATGTCCATGGGATTAGTGTGAGATCATTAGACAGTCTACATAAAACAACAGCATAAAACCATATTGCACAAAAACATTATCAAAACATCACAGAGATTTTTCTTAAGGTTTTTTGTGGTCTTGAGGAGGGGATAGTGTTCACTTTTAACAAGCTACTGGGTAGCTCCCTCTGCAATCTAATTAGCAAGAAAAACAGTTTATAGCTCCTGGAGAACAAACAAACAAACCAACAACCAAGAGGTAATCAATGCTAAAAGTACAATTGCCGTATGTCATAGAATGCTGCTGCTTTTGCTACAGTTCCCCAATTTAATAGGTTGGATGAAATAACTTCAGTCTGTTGTTGGAAGGCAGGGAATGAGGTAGTAGTATAATATTCAGTATGCTCAAAAGCTGTTTCAGGGCCATCTCTAAATTAGACTGAAATCAGATTCCTCAAATTCAGCTGGGGGACAGATGACAGCTTCTGGGAGGGGAGGGATGGAAAAGAGGGAGATGACCATGGTAGCCTCAGATGAGACAGATTTAAGCTATCACAGAACCGTCACTTTTTATTTCACATTTTGCCCATTTTGTTTGGTGAGTGTGTGGTTGGGAGTGCCTGGCTGTGGGATTTGGCTCCATATTATGTCTGTACACAGACTTCCCAAAACTGGAGTTTTGAGGTTAAGAAAGGGGAAACATCTGTGGAGGAATCCTCATACAGACGTCCTTGTTTATAGGCCATTAAATAGCAGCAAATGCTTTCAAACCCAGCAGCACACGCATTCTGAAAATACTGCTTGCTCTCTGGTGATTCACAGTATTTATTAAAGTTGTACTACATTTCATGCCTTGGAGGACCGCTTTTGTTTTGATAAAAAGTACTGGCCTCTGCTTTCTCAAGAATGGATATTGGATAGTCATTCCCCGTAGGTTTATGCCACAGTTAGTTACAGAATAATCCGAGGTTGTGCAGTGACCTGCGCCACTGAAAAAAACAGCTTGTATTGCTCTCAGGTGCTTACGGCATCACCGCGTGTGTCAGAAATGAGTAGATTTGGGGCAGTGATTGTCCCGCTGGAGGTGCCAGACACTGAAACAGGCTGCCCAGGGAAGGGGCTGAGGCGGGCACCGAGGGCCGAGCGGCGGGCTCGGCAGCGCTGGCTCGCCGGCTGGGCTCGCTCACCTCGGAGGGCTTTTCCAACGCAAACGACTCCGTGTTTCCGTGAGGTTTGCGCCGTGTTTCCCAGAATCTCGGGCGAGCCCCACGAAGGGCCGCGCTCGCTGCGGTGACAGGCTTACCGCACCACACGGCGGCGGGCGGCAAGGCGGGCGGGCCGTGAGGGGGCGCGGGCGGCGGCGCCCGGCAGGGGGCGGCAGAGCCCGCCCGCAGAGCCCCAGAGCCCTCAGAGCCTCAGAGCCCGCCCGCAGAGCCCCAGAGCCCTCAGAGCCTGCCCGTAGAGCCCTCGGAGCCCTCAGAGCCCCGTCCCGCACACTCCTGTCCAGCTTTCCTTCCCTCCCGTAGCTCCGTGCCGCTCACACCTGCCTGCCGAAGGGCCGGGGTTGCTGATACCCCGCCCGCCAGCCTGGCCTCAGAGCGTAGGGCTGGAGCTCAGCCTCCTCCCCGCCGAGGGCCGAATCCTCCAGGGCTGCTTAAACCATCGCGGAGACCTTTCCCGAGCAGGGAGAAAGGGGAATGTGTGTGCCTAACCTCATGCTGCCGTACTTAGATCACACTGTTTAACTCCAGTTTATGTTATTTTATTACACACAGAGATCTGCACCGAGCAACTCGCCTTCCAGAGGTTGGAGCCTCAGCGATGCTGTTTGCAAGATGCGAAAGCAGGGACTCATAACGCCCATGCTTTCTAAAGGCCAGCTAATAGCCTTCCTCCACTTTAGAAAAGAGCGGGGGGTACAGGTAGAGATTCAGTACTAATGTGGTCGGATACTAGAAGGGTGAATGTACACAAGCCCATAAATAAGCGGAGGGATAATGAGCCATTGTGCTGATATTGCTGGCAGGTGGGAAAGAAATGAGGTCACCTGTTTCCCTTACCTCACCTGACCTGGCACAGCCTTTAGGCTTGTTCTCACTCAAAGCTGCTGTTCACTTGTGAAACGGGGATGCTTGCAGGAAATGTTACTACCTCCAAATTTAGACTGTTTATCTAACCAAAACGTGTGGGAAATTTTGTTTCAGTCACAAGGATGTTAAACTAACTCGTGATGTCAGCCCTGTCAATGCTGAATTTCAGTGGGAAAAAAGTCCAAGCAGAATTCAGATGGAGTGAAGGGGAACATCCATAGGGAAACAGCAGATAAATACTCTTCTGAGCTGACAACAGTGTAATTAGAAAAGAAAAACCAACTTGTAAAATAAGGATAGTATTTCCCTGTCATATGGGGAGTTATAAGGACAAACTCAACAAGCTGCACTTCAGATCTTCCAAATCTGTTGCCTGCATTAAGCTCAAGGATTAAAAATAATGCGCCTGACCCCAGCAGGGTGATCCAGAATTCCTTATTTACACTTACAGGCTCCCTTTTACTAATGGAGGTAACTCTGAAGCAGTATCTAGAATGCTCCTATGCAGGGAAGACCCAAAGAAAAGAACGAATAGCTGGTTGGAAGCACTCATACATCTTCTTTTTGCAATGTAATAATCTAAGCTCTCAATGACGCTTTGAGGAGGAGTTTCCCAATAAAAAAAAAAAAAAAAAAAAAAAAAAAAAAAAAAAAAAAAAAAAAAAAAGAAGGGGGGNCTCTGCTTTCTCAAGAATGGATATTGGATAGTCATTCCCCGTAGGTTTATGCCACAGTTAGTTACAGAATAATCCGAGGTTGTGCAGTGACCTGCGCCACTGAAAAAAACAGCTTGTATTGCTCTCAGGTGCTTACGGCATCACCGCGTGTGTCAGAAATGAGTAGATTTGGGGCAGTGATTGTCCCGCTGGAGGTGCCAGACACTGAAACAGGCTGCCCAGGGAAGGGGCTGAGGCGGGCACCGAGGGCCGAGCGGCGGGCTCGGCAGCGCTGGCTCGCCGGCTGGGCTCGCTCACCTCGGAGGGCTTTTCCAACGCAAACGACTCCGTGTTTCCGTGAGGTTTGCGCCGTGTTTCCCAGAATCTCGGGCGAGCCCCACGAAGGGCCGCGCTCGCTGCGGTGACAGGCTTACCGCACCACACGGCGGCGGGCGGCAAGGCGGGCGGGCCGTGAGGGGGCGCGGGCGGCGGCGCCCGGCAGGGGGCGGCAGAGCCCGCCCGCAGAGCCCCAGAGCCCTCAGAGCCTCAGAGCCCGCCCGCAGAGCCCCAGAGCCCTCAGAGCCTGCCCGTAGAGCCCTCGGAGCCCTCAGAGCCCCGTCCCGCACACTCCTGTCCAGCTTTCCTTCCCTCCCGTAGCTCCGTGCCGCTCACACCTGCCTGCCGAAGGGCCGGGGTTGCTGATACCCCGCCCGCCAGCCTGGCCTCAGAGCGTAGGGCTGGAGCTCAGCCTCCTCCCCGCCGAGGGCCGAATCCTCCAGGGCTGCTTAAACCATCGCGGAGACCTTTCCCGAGCAGGGAGAAAGGGGAATGTGTGTGCCTAACCTCATGCTGCCGTACTTAGATCACACTGTTTAACTCCAGTTTATGTTATTTTATTACACACAGAGATCTGCACCGAGCAACTCGCCTTCCAGAGGTTGGAGCCTCAGCGATGCTGTTTGCAAGATGCGAAAGCAGGGACTCATAACGCCCATGCTTTCTAAAGGCCAGCTAATAGCCTTCCTCCACTTTAGAAAAGAGCGGGGGGTACAGGTAGAGATTCAGTACTAATGTGGTCGGATACTAGAAGGGTGAATGTACACAAGCCCATAAATAAGCGGAGGGATAATGAGCCATTGTGCTGATATTGCTGGCAGGTGGGAAAGAAATGAGGTCACCTGTTTCCCTTACCTCACCTGACCTGGCACAGCCTTTAGGCTTGTTCTCACTCAAAGCTGCTGTTCACTTGTGAAACGGGGATGCTTGCAGGAAATGTTACTACCTCCAAATTTAGACTGTTTATCTAACCAAAACGTGTGGGAAATTTTGTTTCAGTCACAAGGATGTTAAACTAACT
>VXBX01002780.1:516346-532604 GCA_013400415.1 Scytalopus superciliaris
GATCCCAAAGACGCTTTGAGGAGGGGTTTCCCAAAAAAAAAAAAAAAAAAAAAAGAAAAAAAAAAGAAGTCAGATAAACAGAGAGATGCGGTGGTGGCTGAGGATGTTGTCTGACTAGTCAAACACCCATTTTAACAAGTTCCTTTTCTGTTTCAATGCAGCGCCCAGGGGTATCAGTTAATGTTCATGCTAATGCTGTTGTTCCACTCAACAGGGTAAATAGACCAAGTTCAGGTCCCTCCTCTAAAAAAAAAAAAAGACAGAGAAAATTTGGCTTCAGGTCAGTAACAATTTCAGTACTGCTTAGACACAGCATCTCAGCCCCTTGTTGGGGATGGATGTGACTGTGGCTAATACAGCCCACCCTCTTTAAGGTAGCCACAAGTTCCAGTAGAAATGCAGTTTAAGCATCTGCCCCATGGCAGTGTTGTTTAACTTCCTCAGGGTAAGGCACGTCTTGAGTCAAAATAGTTAAAATCAGTAAAAACTATGTGGAGCGGATTTTGCTGTAGATACAGCTTATAAATTTTCCTTGGCTCAGGCAGGCATTGCAAAGGCAGTGGCTACAGAGAAATTTTCAGGTCAGTCAGAAAATGGCCATCCAGTGGTGAATCTCTGTCAACTTGTTCATACAAAACAGTTAACAGAGTTCAATAAACTATTTAATAAGCTCAGTTATGTTGTGGCTGGTAAAAAAGGCACTTCTTTATGTATTCTGTGGGAAATAAATTCATTAGTTATTCTCATATTCATCAAAAGTAGACAGAGATAAAGACCAGTTTATCTCTGTGCCTGTATCACCTATGAACAATTATTCCCTATGCTACAGTTTGATTATTTAATTCAATCTTTGTAAAATATAAGAAATCTGAGCTTTTTCTCATGTAAGATTGCTCATAATCCAGCACTTTTTTCTATTTTTATTTAATGTAATTTTTTTTTCATTTAGTTTCAGTTCATTGGCTTGAGTTACACCTGTTTCCACCCCAGAGAAATCCAAACCCATCCTGTGCTTCCATGAAAAGGGGTATGTGTGCATATAGTACATTTATTTATATGTTCATACATCTTTCTAGTGACTAACTTTTGGATCGTGTAGGTAATGTCTCTGGAAATGCCAAGCTGTATGAGAAATTTAAACTGAAGTATACTGGGCCTGGTTTTCACAGCTGAAATGTCTCTGATCCTATAAAAGCTGGGGAGAGCAGGACCGGTGGGTCCAAGCAATGCATCACAACTTAGGAGCATGACTGAGCATGCTCTCTACAGTGCTGCACCAAGATGCCCAAGCTCATTTCTCACACAGCCTCAGTGCAACACAGTTTACCAGCTCAGCTTTACAGTAAAGCAGCTGTATGTCTGCCAGATTCTAGAAGAGCTACATTTGCAGGTGGTGTTGTGTATCTAAACCAGTAAACCTGACTGTACCTGAGATGTCTTTGTATGCAATACAGTGCAGTTGATCCTTGAACCAGATAAATCACCCAGGTGTGTACAACAGCTAAGTACTTCTAGTGTTAAGACTAATGGTTAAATGTACATTTCTTTCATTCAAGCGTGTCCATCAGTGCCTTCTGTACCACATGCTTTCCAACCAATGCATTCAGTGGGCCCCAGACCATTTCCTTCCTATTGTGACCTAAATGAACTGTTCTTTCAGAAGTCAAGCAGGACTTGCCTCTCCCTGCTCTTCCCATCTGTGTCCCAACATCTGAGATCAATACTGGTTTATATAATAGCAATAATATATATAATAATAATAAAAAGGTTTATTTTTAAACTGAGCTAATTGAACCAATCCTGTTTGCAACAGTTCCCAAAGCAGCTGCCTTGGCACAACTGAGGGAAGCATGAGCTGCAGAGTGTAGGTGGGAAGGAAGGGACTGAAATGAAGAGAGGAGCAATTTTTCTAACCAGTTTCCCACTGGCAGAGATAGCTTTCCAGATCAAGACCCTCAGCTTCTAGGGTGCCAACCATTTGCTCTGCAGGGACACCTCTAAACTCTCCCCCCACAGCCTTGGTTATTGTGAATTTGAGGACACTGAATGGTGCAGCATTACCAGAACAAGCCATGGCTTTCATTTCTGGAAGAGGAGTGTTTTGAAGGAGCAGTGAGAGAAAGGTGACCTGAGCTGCTTCATTCCTTTTATTCTCAGCTGTTGCAGTGGGGGTGGAGATGCAGCAGCTCCCTGCAGCTGAACAGAAGTCATTGGAGAGCTGAGATTGTAGCTTGTGCACTGGGGACACTGGAGGCAGCGCAAGGGAGGAAAAAACGGCCAAATCACTGTCTGTTCCTTGCCTCCTGTTCCCTGCTTGACACAATTGATTTTAAAAACTGGACAGGCCCGGGAAGCTTTTTGTTCATGCTCCTTAACTTCAGGAAAAGCAACTCTGTTGTGATTGCACTACATGCTATTCCTCAGCCCAGCCTTTTCAGAGCACAAGATGCTCTCACAGGATAGAAGGGAAATGCCCTGAACAGGGAATTACAAATAAAGAGGATCAAGCTATGTGCATTAAATTCTGAATGCTGACGCTAAACACATTTTTCCTTAAATGGATCTCATTTGATTGCTACCTGCAGGCACAGCTCTGAGGGTGAAATGAAGATATTAAGCAAAGTTGGATGCAACAATAAACTTTCCATTCATGTTAGTGGGAATCATGTGGTTAAGCCACTCCAAAGTCACCCTCGGTAATTAAGGAACATACTTAGCCCATAATGGAGAGTTAATGGATTAAAGTGATGCCTTACTGCACAGTGGTTTGACTGTACACGGCTACTTTCATCCTAAACCACTTGAGAATCCCTGGGGTCAGACTTGTTGTTATTGCAATCAGTGCTGAAATTATGACTGTCTGTCCATCAGCCTTGCAGAGAGACCTCATGATGCCCAGCACTGTTGAAGGGATCTCCCTTCAGGGATCCTCACTCCCTAAGCCCCATCAGAGCTCATGCCTGAATGAAGAGGGGTATTTTCATCCCAGTCCTTGTTCCACAGGCAGCTTACGTGTTTTGCGTTCATCTGCATAAAACCAGCCCTTGAAGAAGATATTAAACCAGTTTTCTTCCCTTCTGGGTGAATCTCTTAATCATTGGACTACAGCTACACTCTGTTACTGTCCCCTTCAATTTTTTACTGCAAAGCAGAACAGCTTAACAGGGCAAAGCAGGGTCTTGCCACCAGGTGGGAGAAGTGATACGGGTCTGAACCCTCTGGCTCAGCTCCTGAAGATCAGTGACTGAGGGCCATTGCTGTCCTAGTTGTAGGGGCTTTGACATCCTCATCTTCTGTCTTCTCTGACTGAATCCCCAAAGCACACAGTGGCACAGCAGTCTGTTTCATCCGATAAAGAATTAAGCTGATTTCTGCTTGAAACTACAGTCTAAAAAAAAAAATTCTGCACAATATTTGAGACTTCTCGTGAATTAAAAAAGGACAAAGCACAAAGCAACTGGGGTTTTTTTAGGCTAATAAATCTAGATGTTCCAACCTTACCTGCAGCTGAGCAAGTCTGTAAGAGGGACATTTAATGTGTCAGTGTCTTAAAACAGGCAAATATATTGTGATTTATATATTTAACATTCATCTATATACTAATTTTATAAAGTTCTGGGTTAATAAGAAGTCTGGAATTCTGAAATACTCACAGAAGTCCTGAACCCCTTCTGAAAAAGAGACTAAATTAAACTTGACGGCTTCTCTATACTGTTATCTGCCCATTTTGAATTAGACAGTGCGGAGACTATACATTAGATGGTTACAGAGGGTGCTCCATAATCTGTCTTACCTTTTGTAAGTTAGCTCCCAGACTCACGTGCCTCCATCCATGCTTCTGAACCAGATCAGAAGTGTTTGAAAGCCCCAGCCTTGCACAAGAGTTTTGCCCTGTTGAGGAAGATATATTGCTGATTAGAAAAAAGTGTGTAATTTATTCATGCTCAAGCACAGGCTATAGTTTCAAATGCAATTTACTATCTAATCTGAAAGATTTACATGCAGGAATTTATCATCATTAATTAAACTTAAAAGGCTTTGATAGGCAAGCAAGCCCCTGCACAGTGATATGACCACAGTAATAGCCAGAACTTATCAAAAATGGGGTTTAGTAAAGCTGAAATGGAATAGCCACGTCCCATTCTGATAAACTAGTTTTCCAGTAGTTTTTAATCAGTTCATTTATGCATTGTCAGCTGAATCCTTTGAAGTCTCCCTAATCACGAATGGACATACACTATGTCCTCGTCGACCAGTTTAATGAAATGGCATTCCTAAATCCTAGGTTTAAAATCTCTTACTTCCCTTGTAGAAGAAATAGGATTCTCAGAAATGATTTGCAAGCAGCTCTATAGATTTTTTATTTCTCCTTCACCTTGTCTTTCATAATGAAGTCAAGAAATATCACACATCCAGGGAACAGGATAATTCTAATTGTTAACAGGTTGCTGCTGCTGTCATTCATGGAAGTTTATACTCTGATGCATGGATGGTGCCACTGAATTCAATGGAGCTAATGATTGTGAGCAACAAGATACTTCAGGGGAGTGTGGCAAACTACCCAGGGATTGTTGATGCTTCAGGACAGAGACAGTATCTAGCTAGTCTAACTAGATAACACATACAGTCTCCATCTCAACTGGCAACTCCGGGCAGTGCTGTAATACATATTAATAAGAGTTTTGTTGAAAGGTCTTATTGTAATATTTTATTTGCTTTGGCCCGGCCACATGAAAGGACATCCAAGTAAGAATAAAGAGTATACACCATGGCCAGGGACAGAGTCAGCTAGTTAGGAGCATCTGGGGCCAAGAGCTGAGGGCCCCAGTAAACCAGTCTGGCATCTGATCTGCATGGCTCACTTGAAGCAGACTGTTAAAAGCTGCAGATAGAAACACCAAAGAAATTTTAAAGAACTGGAAAAAAAAAAATCTGAAATAAGGAAAACAGAAGACTTCTCTTTGCTTAGCATTAAAAGAAGAAAATTAAGACACCAAAGCACGGACTGCTTAAGTACCTTGACTGAGAGAAAATGAAAGACCCTTTAGTCGGCAAGAAACAAATGGCTGTAAATTGACTCATTTAAACCAACAAGTAAAGTTTAGAAATGAGGCAGGGATTTTTACATGAGGATCTCTTGCTATTGCAATAAGGCACAAAGGGAAGAGATAGATATCTCTTCAATGAGGTCTTGAAGTGAAGTCTAAAATGTGCATCATTTGTATTTTATGACACCTAAAAGTTTTTCCACTATGGTAAACTTTTATTTGTGTACTAAATGCCACCTTGATGTATCACATTGGATTATTTTCAAGAGCTTGACATTTCTAATTTGCTTGGTTTAAGATTGAAGTTCCTGCTGATTTTCCAGAGGCACAGCTCCTGCTGTCTGCTTTGCTTCATGCAGAATTTGAATCAGGTATTTTGATTACCTTTCTAAAAGACAATGTGGAAGGAGGATGTTAAGAGGCAGAAGAGTGATGAATTTTATTGGAAGAGATTTTGAGTATTGTCTACAAGAGGAACGTTGCTTTTCAGTAGCTGCAATGACAAGGCTACACAGACTGTATTGCTGGAAGAGGACTCAAATTGCAGTACTCCATCAGCTTCTTGTGGTTTCACAGATGGGCCATTTCCCACAGGACTCAGCTAATCAGCCCTGCTCTATAGCTTGCCTGCAGAGATAGAAAAGGATTCCCACCGGTCCCTCACCTCTACAGTCATGCAGGAGCCAAGCTCCAGCAATCGCAGAGCAAGGAGTCCATAACTAAATGGCTACCTAAAAATATACCAGGAACCATGGGGACTGAGCAACTGAACTGAAGAGTGACAATGTGAATAAAAAGCCTGATATATGTATGTAGTACATACACTTAGGACAACATTTTGTAGGATCAGGGTGGTTGCTTTCCTGTGAACTGATTCTGCTGTGATCATTACTGTGCATTTTGATCCGAGAAAGTTTGGAGCAGGGCAGCTCCAGATGCACAGTCACAGGTCTGCGGATATGAAGCATGAACCAGTCCAGGGAACATCATGTCATTCAGCAGACACAGTCACAGTGGTCTTAGATGTCATTAGTGCTGGGTGTTGACAACCTGTGTTTTCTGTGGGTGTGACTGTACTGCCTCTTCCTGCACATCTGTGGTGCTTCTTTGGGTAAAGGTGGTGCTGCAACAGGACACTACTCTTTGCAGACATCTTTCAAAGCCAGGCTCCCGCCCTCAGCACTGTGGTGGGGCCATCTAAGGCTGCACAGCTAAGAAAAAAAACAAAGTACGTTGTCATGAACACAGTACTATGAAGCATAACAAGAGGCTGGAAATTATGAGGGCTACTAAAAATATAAAAAATTAAATCATACCAGTTCTACTTAATTCAAATAATTTTAGCAAGTGAAGAAACATGATGAGGATTATGTCAGAAGTGTATTATATTTGCCCTGCCTGGCTGATGGGAGGCAAAATACATAAAACATGTGTAATAGGTGGCTTGCCAAATATAAATCTTAGATATAAATCATGTTAGAGTTCCTCAGCGCAGAGCAGCCTTTCTGACAAACACATTGATAGAGTTTATCTATAATCATGAGGATGTCCCCAGGCAACCTCTTAAGTGCTCTGTACATTTTCTCACCATATTTTATAGTAGCAGCTCCAATCACTTCAGTGCACAAAATTCAGTATTTCTGTATTTATAGTTATGTAATCACTATGTATTCTATTAGCTTTCATTGAAGCTTCTCCAGCCCTTTCACTGGACTAAAATATAAAACTGAGTAACATGGCTGATTGTAAAATCATATCAGCTAGAGGTGTTTATCCTTTACAGAAGCTATTTATTTTTTGACTTGTTTATGTTTTGTGCCAGGGCTATACATATCACTGATTATACCAGCATTAATGTATAGTCACAAATAAACAAGACAGTAAATGTTCTAGGTCACATCACTATCTATAACCACAGAAAAGACTGTGACAGGTGTCAGCTGCACCCATATTGATTTAAGATTCTCACAGAAACTGAATGTCCTGTGGACTTTAAGTCTCCTTTTCGCTCAGGTATTTTACTGGTACCTTGTGATACTAAAGCAGGCATGCCAGCATTGGAAGGATTTACATCTCTGATTTTCATAACATGCTGGTAATGCAGAGATCATGTTGCATGAGCAAAACTGAACAAAATTACAAGGAAGAGCACATACTGATATAACAGGGTTATACCGTGATTATGAATGAAATTAGATGGGGGGGTGGGTATAGTAAAAGTGAAATGTGGGCTTTTATTAGATTTGGACTCTGAGCATTTAACCTGCCCAAGCCAAAGGGCATTTATAAATATATATGTAGGCATTAGCCACAAGGTGGAGGGATGCTTTTCTTGTACAGCACCAGCATAAACATCAGATTGACAGATCTATTTAACATCATGCCCAAAGGGGAAACTAGTTTCTTCTGCTTTGACTCACTTCAGATTGGCTGATTTGAGCCCTCAGTTTATGTAGTCACAACTCTGCTGAAGGAAACGTGAATGCATAAATGTACCTTGAGGACAGATCATGGATCATCATAAAAATGACCTGGTGAGATCACCTGGTCTGCAGAGCTATTCAGGGCAGCTGAAAGCACACACAGATTCCTCTTTCTCACAGCCAGTCATAGCCAGGACTATTGCTCTAATGAGAGAGTCCTTACAATAAGAAATTGCTTTCCATTCTTATTGCCATTTTCTTTTCCTTTCCTGTATAACAGGTTTGTGGCTTCTCTCCTGTGTTCTGGTTATGTGTAATCCAACATTTTTTGTGCTACTGATGTTTTAGCTTTGAGCACAACAGATCTATCTCAAAGCTAGGGCTAGATCTAGCCCCTTCATGGGATTAACCCATCAGCTATGGTTCTGGGAAGGCAGCACAGTGCTTGGACAGCAAGCCTTCTATGCAAGTCCATGTAACTGATGAACCAAAGATGTCCCTGCTGACTTTTGGGGGCTGGGGAAATCCATGTGGTTGTCAGATAGCCAAGCCACATTGCAGCTCTGGGAACACTTGGCTCTAATTTGTCTGTCCCAGGCAGATGCCTGGTTTGCTTGCAGAATGGGCCCAGTCCTCCTGTCCCTTTCAGCTGTACCACCCATGATTGTGAAGGGTCTCACATCTCCACCCCGGAGGTCTGCCAAACCACCTCTCCAGAGACAGCACACATCTGGCTGGAGGTGAACATCTGGGTGGAGCCCACAAATGTGACCAGTGGCATTTCTCTGCAGTTGTGTTTGTAGCCATCAGAGCACACCCTGGCAGTTCTGAGGGTGGTGAATAGCTGTGGACATCCCACACAAGCATCCATCTTGCAAAAGACCACACTAGATTCCATTCACTTGCTTCTCCTTTTATTATCTATAGATAATTTATCATAAGCAGTTATTAGGGGATAAATAGTGAGTTGAATAAGGCATAGTAGATGGTATTTACTCCAATATGCATAATGCATGGAGCAGCTCAAGTAATTTTACCCAGAAGGAAGACTGACAGCAAGGAGAGCTGATCACAAAAGGAATTACTAATGGGCAAAATTCTTGAATTACTGTTTTTTGTTGCTGATAGTGAGGTATCTGCTGCTGCTACTACAGCAGCATTAGCCATAGTTAACCAAGCAGATCACTCTGTAATGACTGTAAATTAAATAGTATCAGTCCCAAGATTATCCAGGAACTCATAAGATACATTTTGATAGGATGTAAGTTTTCTGTGTTGTCCCCTGTCGTTTGAGCTTCTTTTCCAGTTGAGAAAACGTTTGAGATGTGGTTGAATACAGTTTATATTTTTAATCTATGCTTTCAACTAAAATTGTCAAATAGCTTTCCATAGTAATTCATTATTGTACAGACATGGAAGGGTTTTTTTTAATTATTTTCAGGGTGGTGCTATAACTACATGAAAAATATCTGCAAATATAAGAAGTTAATTAAGTTCAAGTGATTTTAACTTTCACAGTGTCATCAATAGCTTCCAATAATGCAGATGTTAACTTTGGAAGATGCCTCTCTAGCAGAAAAAAAAAAAAAGATATTTTCTTTCAACTGATTAAACCTCTGATATAATATTATATAGCAAAGTAATTTGACTTTAAAAGCAGTTTAACAACTTTTTCAGATATTTTCTTAATTTCAAGGGTTTGGAATTGCAGGAGAGATTTAATTTTTTTTTTACTTTAGACATGTGGAAATATCAAGATGTATCTTCAGATGATGGTTATCTCATAGAGTTGCATTAAAAGGAATTAAAAATATCTTTTCTAGCTCTTAAAGCAAATAACAAAATTCTTTCTTTAACTCTTTGAATGTTAGATAACGATTTCCCAGTTGCCCTTTTAGATTCTTAAATGATCACTTAAATGCAGTTGACAGAGGGTTATTATCGAAAGTTTAAAAATTCTTTCACAGTGTGTCACAGGATTTTTAAATATGATAACCTTAAAATTGAATGATCTTATGATGCATGTGCTGAAGTTCATTATGTCATGCATTCATGGTAAGTCACAAGGCAGAACTGCTAGTTCCTCAGTCACAGTTTTTACCTAAAACATTTCTTAGTGAAGAAGGGGAAAAAAAGGTTTTTATCACATACCCAGCTACTTTATGTCTTAGTTTTAACCCTTGGTCTGCCTGAGATGATTTCTCTGAAAAAAATGGAGACTTTCAGGACACTTCAAGTTCTCCTGAGTGACTTCAATCTGATGGAAAGCTAGAGATATAGCATATTTGCTTAAGACTTCTTAGGTACTGAGAATCTCAGTACAGCTGCTTGAACAAGTTTCAGGAGTCTTTTATTAAGAAGTAGGCTAAATCCTGCTCCTGTCATGATCTTAAACCCCTCAGAACTCATGATGCCATTCCTCCTTCAGATGCAGAGAAACACTGAATATTTTCCACAAGGGAACCTATTAAAAACTATATTAATGTAAGGCTTCAAACTAAAGCAATTTCAGTTTTTCTGTGAAGAATTTCATTAACTGACTTCAAGACATGGAGGATACATTGAAATGTCCCTAAAGATGTTGTCAATAACAACAAAGTAAATGGTGCCCTGAAGCTTGTTAAATTGATTGGATACTGGAGGGTATTTGAAATGAATGCTTGAAAGACACGTCCACAATTAAAAGGAAAATCTCATCTCCCCAACATATCCCTTATCGGTCGTGGTTCACTCAAAAGAGATGACCACCTGCGAGTGGCCATGAAAGACCTGCACTCATCCACCCTTGCAATGAACCCTGCCCCAAATGGGGCCCCTTTCCCCTCACCTGATTCCCTCTAAGCCCATCTGATCCTGAAACCTCCTAATTCCTGCTCTCTGGTCCCTTTCATCACAGTTTCTCATCAGAAAACATTAAAGGAGTTTGCAGCAGCAGTTGGGTGAACCTCTCTGGCAGGATGTGGGTGACCCAAAGCCACCGGATGCTGATGTGGTACCTTGAAGTGGCTGGCAGGAGTGCTGGTTCACTTCCTGTGCCATGCTGCTCCCTGAGTTGCAGCAGTTCAACCCCTTGTCACTGCCAGAGCAGACCCTCAAATAAAAAGAGAAATGAGGCTTTTTTTAATGTGCTTAAGGTGGCACGTGGTATGCAGCTGGGTGCTCCACTCCACTCTCCCCTGGGTGAGCAGGTTTTTCTCACAGAAAAAAAAAAGGGTTATCAGTAAAATGCTATTTCTAAACAAAGCTTGGCTGGAGGCTCAGGATAAGGTACAGTGCTGCACTTAATCTTTTTTCCAAAAGAATGGATTTGAAGTTAATGACCCCTGAAGCACATTTATTGGTTCCATAGTAAACAGCCAAAGCCCTTCTTTTGTTGTTGTTGTTGTTGTTTTTTGGGGGGTTGTTTGTTTGTTTTGGGGGGTTTTTTTGTTTGTTTTTTTTTTTTTTAAGATAGTTGGGTTTTTTTATTGTATTTGGGTATGAGAAGGGAAATTTACAGCACTGATTGCGAGTCTGTTTCATAGGAGAATATTTACAAGATGTTCCTGACTTTGGAAATATACTTGGGACTGCAAGGGCAGGAAGCAATGATTGCAGATACTTTAGCAGAGTCTGTGGGTTGTTGGCATTGCCACAAGCACAGGTCTGTCTACAGGCAAGGGCTGTGCTGTTTTCAGTATGACTTTGTCTTGATGTTGACATGTGACCTGCCAGACCAAGCCAAAGCATGATAAGACTTGCAACGTGATTTAGCAGTGCAGGAAGAGGGAAAACAATGATTGTTTTTGAGAGTGTCAGGAAAAGAAATCCCATTCCACTCCACTCTTTTTTTTTTTTAATTGTTTTCCAGAGTAACTCAAGCTTTAAAAAAAAAGGAGCTTGTTCTCAGTGTGAATTTTTCCTGTGGGTAATTATTTGGACATACACAAAACTGGGTCAGTGGTTCCCACCCTTTCCAAGCCATGTTTGCATTTGCTGGATTTCTGCCAGACTTTTCAATGTCCCTCATTGCCTTCAAGTGGAAGAACTGTGGCAGATCAGACTTCTATAGCCCTGTCACTCCCAGCAGCAGTCATGCTGCGAGCACAACTGTCGCGGCAACTACTCTAACACTTTTTACTGATCTACAGTTGCTGAGATGGGGCTGAAAGCTGGACCTCCAGTCTTTGCATCTGTCAGGGTGATTAAAAAATATATTCAAAGCTACAAATGCTGAATGATGGGTACCTACAGAGCCCAGTGAATGGTCAGAACAAAACTTTTATGTCTCTGTATGCTGACAGATCTTGTCACTCAATGATCTTGGGGTGCACTGATGAAGCATTTTGAGGTTTCTGCAGTAATACACTCCACTATAGGGAAATTTTGCTAGTATATGTCTTTTCTACTCCACACTGGTCATACTTGTCAGCTGAGCTGTTGCAACTCTTTAGGCTCATGACACTCCAGGAGAGATGGACAAGATTTGCAAGAAAAAGCACTTGCCAAATGACTGTCAGCTCAGCAACAGTGCTATTGCAATAACAAGTCATAAGGGTGTGTGTCTATGTGAATGTATATGTCTGTCTAATAGGAGATATCTGTAACTGCTAACAGCATTGGAGAATAGCAGCAGGTATATCACAGCCTGTACAGCTGAACTTTGTAAACATTTCCTCTGGCAAAAACTATCATTTTGGGTCAAAAAGAAAGCAGGTTTTTTGGGGTCATGTTCCACACCAGCACTTGGATCAGTTCTTCCATCAGTGATACATCATTCCTCCAAGTGCCTTCTGTTCTGCTTGTTCAATGACATTACCCAAATAAGATAGTGCATATATATTATATCTTCTGAAATGTGAAACAGCCTTGGAAATACAAAGAAAAGTTGCCCTTTTACAACCTCCTCCATGGCCTTTTCCCAGCTCTGGTAGTCTGCACAAACTGTCTTGCAGAGGACCAGTTCTTTATTGTGTGTGTGTCACTGGCTTCATATACAGGGGAAAGCTGGATTCCCATTGCTCTCCAACACAAAACATTGCTCTTGTCCCAGTATTGGATTCATAGCCCTTCAAATAGACACAGAACTTCCTATAAAATCTTTGAAGTCATGATTTGAAACATAATGTCAGCAGCAAAAGCCAGGATGTGAGAAGCAGAACCAAGCAACACTGGCACCCTGCTCTCTCTTTAACCAATAGGTCACTTCCTATTAGCAGTAGAGCTATCTCCTGCAGGCAAAGCCATAAATCATTCTGCCCAGCAGTCACCAAGCTGAGAAAGCCGCCTCTGAATTTAGAAGTTGAGTCTCAAGTTATGCCACCTATTGCTCCATGAACTATTCATTATACTTGAATCTGTGGAATTTGTGGGGTTTTAGCCCAGCTCATAAAAATAATGTCCTGGATGATCAAAGATCTACTTTGATTTGCAGACCTCTTCCTTTGTCTTGAGGCACCAGCTTCAAACACCTCAAGGACATCTGCAAATGAGACTGACATGAGTCTGCCCTTCACTGTGCTGAGCAGAGTTAGATGGATGAGAACAAGCAACCCTCAAGCCAGTTTGTTCAGTAACATGTTGGACAGTTTTTCATTTGTCTTTACCACAGTGAGGGCTCTCAGGCGTTGCGAGACATCTTGTCTCCACTTGGCCTATTTGGAAGAGAACCATTTGTCCCAGGATTTCATAAGCTGTCTTCTATTCAGTCCTGACTCAATATTCCAGTTACTGTGATAGGAAATGGCTCTCTGTCCAACAAATCTTAGAAAACCATCTTCCCTGGGGCCAGACTGACTTCAGACTATTCTCTTTCCCAAGGAAGACCTTGGTAGCACTCAGGCACAGACTTCTGATAATTTTCATCTTGGTCTAACTGAGGAAGCTTGAACCCTTTCATGTATGGATGCTCTGGGAAGGCTCTGTCTTAGCTGCTCCTAGTGCTGTCCTGGTAGCCTGTCACATGGTGATGGGAAAGACTGTCTTTCTAGGAAGCATCCTGAGATTGCCTGCCAGAGATAATAGGATTTGTAGATACCTTGATCTGAGCCCTCCTTTGCATGTGAGTGCTTGCCTATAAGCCTGATGCACACAGTGAGTGTGCATGGACTAGGTGTGAGAAAGCACACCAGGTTTTTCTGGCTTGGCCAGCTCAGCTAGAGTTAAGGTTTGCCAAAAAACTGCTGGGCTTTGCTGCAACATGTCACAATCGCAATATCTCCCTGTGATGGCCTGAACAGCACATGGTCCTCAGAAAGAGCTGAACTGGGGATTTGTTAAAGAGAGGAGAGCTGCTCTGTAGAAATGACTAAGTGAAGGCAAGAACCCAAACTGTGCAAGATTCTCACAGTATTTAAATGCTGTAAATATTAAGCAGACTTCCGGTGTTGCTGTGTAGGGCAAGAGCAGAGGGGCAGAGAGTTGCATGACCAGTAACTTCCCAAACTTGGAACATTAATGAGTTTGAGAACCTGAATTATGAAATAAGACCAAAGCTTAGAAGTAAACAAGAAGCAGAATTCATTGTCTATAATTTGGTCTGGGGTTTCTTTTGTTTTTTGTTTGTTTGGTTTTTTGGGGTTTTTGTTTGTTTGGGTTTTGGTTTTGTTTTTGGGTTTTTTTGGGGGTGTTGTTGGTTTGTATCTTGTTCTGTTTTGGTCTTGGTTTTGGGTTTTTTTGTGCACAGGCTAAAAAATCAGGCCATCTGGGATCTAAAAGACTGAAATATGCTGAACATTCATAGGGAATGAATGCATGGTGTTATAGAATAGTGCCCATGCACAAGCATGTGGGCATCAGTGTGGCAGCAAATTAGTAGGGCACATATGTCGCATAAAGAGGTGAATATCAGGGAAATTCCATGACATCTGGAGTTCCTAAACAGATCACAGTCAAGACAGTAAATGGCAAAGAAAATGTTGAGGTCAAAGTCTAGGTAAAAGGTCAAAATCAAACAGCACATCATTTTGAGGCAGAAACAGATACAGATACTGAAGTGCACAGTAGAGAAATAACTAGAGATTAGTACTAACCAACTGAGTTAGTCACCAAATCTAATGGGTTTCCAGTTCTTTGCTCCCTGTGTCTAAGGTTTGCTCAGGATCAGTGAGTGGTGTTTTAGACACAAGAATGTGTAGTATTTAGGCACAACTATCTTCAGCATATTATCAGGTGTCTGTCACTAAGGTTTACATCACTTTGCTGTACAGGAAAACTTGGAGTTAAGTCCAGGCTAAACACATGACTTGAATATGCACAGTATTCCTGTTAGGTTTACAAGCAATTTACTTGACTCTTTCATGTATTAAGTATGATGGTTTTGACCACTCTGTGTGGCAATCCATTAATTTAATCCTATTAATTTTGGTATGAGCATATCTATATGCTTGCATTTACACTGCACTGAGCAGTGACCTTGTTGTGGCTTAACCCCAGCCAGCAACCAAGCCCCACGCAGCCCTCACTCACTCCCCCACCAGTGGGATCAGGGAGAGAATCAAAAGAGTAAAAGCTAAAAACCTGTGGGTTGAGATAAAGACAGTTTAATAGGGAAAGCAAAAGCTCCAGGCACAAGCAAAGCAAACCAAGGAATTAATTCCCTGCTTCCCATGGGCCTGTAGGTGTTCTGCCATCTCCAGGAGAGCAGGCCCTCATCATGCATAATGGTTATTCAGGAACACAAATATCCCATCCTTCCTCCTTCTTCCTCCCACTTTATATATTAAGCATGTTGTCATATGCTATTGAATATCCCTTTGGACAGTTTGGGTCACCTGTCCTGGCTGTGTCTCTTCCTAACCTTCCATGCACCCTCAGCCTCTTTGCCAGTGTGATAGTATGAGGAGCAGGAAAGGCCTTGGCTCTGTGCAAGCACTGCTCAGCAAGAACAAAAATGTCTCTATATTATCATCACTGTGTTCAGCACAAATCTAAAACATAGCCCCATCCCAGCCACTGTGAAGAAAGTTAACTCTACCCCAGCCAAAACCAGCACAGACTTCAACTCCTGTTGGACCCTGGTTACTTGAGTCACATCTATCCCTATACAGATTCCAACTCCAAGACTGGCTGCTGAAATCCAGCAATTTCCTGTTTGAACAGCTAGGTAGTATGAGGAAAGAGGTAAAAAGCCCAGTGGATATAGGCAGGCTTCTAATGACTTATTTAATACTTAGAGGGAAATTAACATAAAATTGAGGATACCTGAATCTAATGAATAAAACAATATAGGAGTAGTTTTTACATATCATCATCATCATGGCTAGGCTTCATCAATGAAGATTTGGGAAGGGCTCTCCCCACACTTGCTACAAGCGTGCTGGTGGCTAAAAAGGCCAATGTGAGACAGGCAAGTCTGTTCACAGAAGGCACAGTGGAGTCTCCACAGGCTGTATTGGCGAGGCACGGCTCTTTCTGTGCTTTTTTCTTCCAGACTGATCCTGCGTGCGCTCTCAAAGGAAGCAGCAGCGTTATAGATGGTGTGCCTCCATGCCTCCCGATTGGAGGCCAGAGCGGACCATTGATGGTGGTCAATATGGCCAAGGCTGAGGTGTTGTTTGAGGGAGTCCTTGTATCTCTTCTTTGGGGCTCCTCTCTTGTGGCAGCTGGTGGCAAGCTCACCATAGAGCACAATCTTAGGGAGGCGGTGATCCTCCATCCTGGAGACGTGCCCTGCCCAGCGCAGCTGCGTTCTCAGCAGCATGGCCTCAATGCTGGTGACCTCTGCCTGCTCCAGAGCAGACACATTAGTCACGTAGTCTGTCCAGTGGATGTTTAGTATTGTCCGGAGGCAGCGCTGATGGAAGCGCT
>VXBX01002780.1:532763-562080 GCA_013400415.1 Scytalopus superciliaris
TGGCCCTTTGGAGCATCATGCTGAAGAAAATCATGAATAGGGTTGGTGCGAGAACACAACCTTATTTCACACCATTGGTTATGGGAGAGGGCTCAGAGAGTGCATCACCATATCTGACTTGGCCACACTGGTCCTCATGCAGCAGGATGATAATTTTGAGGAACTTGTGAGGACATCCTAATCATTCCAAAATCTGCCGCAGGCCTTTTCTGCTCACAGTGTCAAAGGGGTCCTATGTTGTTGAGGGTTTATATAACTGCACATATGTATATGTCCATATATGTATGTGTATATATGTATAGGGGAGTGTCTATGTATTTGCTCTTCTGATGTTGTTAGGTAGTGAGCAAGTGCACCTACTACATTGTCCCACCTTGCAGGACTGGGAAGGGTTGATGGAGTGCCCTGCTACAGAAGCTGGACCTCTCTGGTGTGGTATTCTCACAGCACAATTTCTGACCTATCTTGGTGTGAAATGACTTATTCTCTAAAAGCATGTGGTACTTGACACTGAACATACAGGATGTAAGGTTGCCTAGCTCAAACAGTGAGTACTTAGATTTACTTTGGATTTGCCTACAATTAATCAGATGACAGAGAAGTCTGTGGTGTTCCTTAAAGAACCACTGCCTTTCTGCAGAGATGTGTCTTGAGAGAACAGCTGGAACAGAGTATTATTGTTTGGGGGTGCACAACAGATAAAACCAGCCTGATCATCTAATCTCTGCATGGGCAGAATTGCATAGTTTTAACCAGAAATGAAGTATTTTATGTTTCATTTTATTCTTCATTCATATACATAATCCACCGGTAGACAGGCTCTTCTAATCCTCTTGTCAGTGAGGGTTTTGTGGGATTTATGTTCCCTAAGATGATATATCCTAGCAACATCAGAATTAAACTAGCTGCAGGAAACAGGGAAACTGCAGGAATGTCCAATTAATCATTTAATTAATACAGCTGCTTGCAGTGATGTTTCAAACAGCTCAGTGGTGCAAAGAGGCATCCTAGCAGTTGCACAATCAAACAAGTTATAGGCCATTTCTTACAGTCACGTTTTCAGAGCCCTAAAATCCTCTTTGATGCTATACTAATTGGTAGAGACACTGTAACACAGTTACACAGGTAGCTCTCAAAGTTGGAGGAAGGGCATGTGAGTAGCTCACAGGGACAGATGGCACCACTTCTATTTCTCTGAAGGTAAGGAGATGCTTCGCTTTAGTGCTGATTTCTGGATGCCTCTTGGCATGTGAGCTCAAAGAGGAAGTTTAAATTTTAATAACAGCACTTGCCTCCATCTTTTTTCTTGATCTGGTTTTTATTGATGGAGAATTGTCTAAAAGGAAAAACCATATGGTGTCCTGTTACAAGAGCCATATCTGATATGATTCAGCAGCAGGGGCACCACTTTGACCTACAATAGCCTGGATTAGATCCTGCATATGTTCCTGTGTGATACTGAAAGATGTCAGTGAAGAACAAGGTCCATAAAAATCTCCCTATTTTTAAACAAACAAACACAAGAAAACCCAGCAGAGAAAGGTTCTTTCCACTGATGTTGAAGACTCGGTTGGGCTGCAGCATGGATGGACAGTGCCTTTCCCACTGCCTCTTAGCATTAGACTATATTTTGCCTTTATGTCCTGAACTTTTGTGAGGAAAAGCTTTCATGTTGCCACAAGTGATTAAAATATTTTTTCCCTCTCCAGCCAAGTTTATTCATCTCACTCATTTTGCAAACAAACCATGTAACTCAGCTGCCTCCTTTAATGCCAGCCCCATTTTAAAGAAGAGCAGGCAGAATGTCACACTTCATGGTATGACAGTCAGTCCTGTTCACTGCTAACCCCCTGGCATCTTTCTAAAAATGTGTGTCACATTCCCAGTCTCTGGGTGCATCCTTTCCTATGGGTGTTACCAACCCTCCCTCAACTCCAGGAAAGTGTAGGAGGGAGTTTTCCCCCCCTTACCCAAAGGATTTTGATGTGCTCTGGTTTGCTCTCCAGTTCTGGCCATCCTTCTACTAGTTCTGGTGCCTCAACTGGCCTTCCCTCCACTGTCTTTACTTCCCCACTCCCTGGCAGTATTTTTTAATTCATCTGTAAAAGTGATGCTGACATCTCTGAGACTAAGACCAGAGCTGAGATAAGGCAGAAATATCTTCCTGCTGGGAAACAATAACTCCACTACCCATGAGCTGCTTTGAAGTTGATAGTTGGGGGCAGTAGACATCATGTCACACAGAATTAGTCCCCTACTCCTTTCTAGCTCTCTGATTCCTCCCTAAATCAATGAGCTGTGCCCATGATTGCCTTTAAGACACCACATAATTCTGCAATTGGCTGACTTCTTCAGCATCCTCGCATGGTTGCATTAGGGCAGAGACTTGTCCTGCAGTTGAACACAGAGGTTTGTTTTGCTTTGGGGAAAAAAGTTTCAGCTGAAAAATGAAAAAAACCACCAAGTCTCAAACCATTGAACAGTTACTTGCTTATTAAATTATATTTGCCTGAGGTCCATAAGTCATGCAGGCTGAGTTCATGCAACATTCCGTACATAAATGTTCCAATCCCTGCCCAATATCTTCTTATGGGGATTCTCAAGCAGAAATAAATTAATTTATAGAAAAAGGCCACATGAGAAGTTCACCAAATCAGTGTAACTAAACTTTAGCATATGATTAACTCCTAAATTTCAGAATATTAGGGATCTACACATACATTAATACAGTAAGACCACACTTAGGGCACATATATGACATCCTGATCAACAGCATATAAAAATGATTGATGTAATCACTCTGTTAATTACTTCCTCTTTATCAGAAAATTCTTATTCAATTTCTCGTGCTAATTTATCATTACCATCACAATATTTGGCACTTTGCCACTACTTGGAATGATTTGATGCTAAGAAAGTTAGGACTTTTATTTAAAAAGATAATTTTAAAAGGCGTGAACCATTACATGAGATGACATGAAAACACAAATTAAATATACCCTAAAGGCTCAGCAAGCAGAAGGCAAATTGAAAGAATCTACCATTTATTTAAAAAATAAATAAATAAAAAACAAACAAAGAAAAACCTTTCATGATTTTCAAATCAGTTTTCTACTACTCAAGGATCTGACACATGTGGTTTAAAAACCTGATTCTGACAATCTTGCTAAACTAAAAAAAACTTCTGAAAAGTACAAACCATTGAGCCCCTGCTTGCTTCATGCTGGGCAACATGTTTTTTCCAGAAGTGTCCCTACTCCCTGTGACATCATTATGCTTTTCTCAATTCCTCTCCTCTTGCTCCTTTCTTGTTTCTGGAGGTGTGAGATGCCGAGCACTTGCACTGCTCTAAGTCCTTGCCATTTGCTTTGTACTTGCTCTTTTGTTTTCACCGTTTGCTTGGACTTGACTGTAACTGTAAAGAAACAGCCAGTTGCAGAATTATGCCAAGGCAGACCAAAAGGGGAAGGCATGTCACCAGCCCAGAGATCCAAGGGAGCTGCTGTGGCACTGCAGGCAATCCCCAGTGCCTTTACTAGCTTCTCCTCTTCTTCCACTCTTTGCACTATTACCTGTCCTGCTGGGCCTCAGGGACAATGTGGGCAGCACCCTCCTGGCCCCATCAGGCTGCTGGAGGATTTGCTGTGTCAGGCAGACGGGCTAAGCCATTGATGACCCCTTGGAAGCAGTGTTGGGACAGCTGTCCTTCTCACATTGCCATTTCTACATCCACACTTGTTATAGTGTACATCATGTCTCCACCAGCATGGCCACAGTTGCTTTTCCATGCCCATCCCCTCGCCCCTCCAGCAGGCAGTGCTATCTTCCTGCTGGCTTTCATGTCATATTCATGTTTGATGATGGTACTGAACACAAATGCTTAGATGGTCAGAAGGACATTTGTAGGCAACTAATGCAACATACTTGTAAATATATGTCTTCATTTTCTAAGGAAGTGGCTTTGACCATATCAAGGTCCCTTTCTGTAACCTGTCAAACTGCACCAGCAAAAAAATGTTCAGAGAGGTGGGAAGAGGTGCTGGCTCTATGTGACAAGCTCTTTCACTCTCAGTGCTGCTGGAATTAAAATTTGGTATATTCTGTGATCTAATTGCTATGGCACTAGCTTCTTGAAGCCTTTGTTGCAAGTTTTATAGCAGTGTTCCTGCCAGAATATGCTTATCACCAAAATGCTGCTTTCCTCTGATTTTCTGCCTCTCAAAGGAGGTTAAGAATGTCCTGCTGTGAGTGGGAGCAGGCATGAAAAGCTACAGATTACTTCCTGAAATGTGGTTTGAGGACAAACCAGATACAACTACTTATTATGGTGTAGATTTCCACAACTAAGCATACAAAATGTGCTTTGTAAGGCTAAGGTGAAGGTAGTCTTAAGGCAGTACTGCTTTAAAACACATCTCCACTGGTCCAGTTCAAATAAATTGCACATCAGTCAGCAGTAGGAAGGTTGGAAATGCATGTTCATCATTCTAATCAAATAGAAGTCAGCTGCTATTTCCATTTCAGCACTTGAAAAACATCTCAATTACTCCCTGGTATATTTAGTATGGGACACTGGATACCAGAAAAAGAGACATTTGATAATGTCTTTGCCTATAATGGCAAAAAATGTTTGATCATCCCTACAAGCCTCTACCTGAGATGGGCTGTTGTAATCTGCTCCTGTTCTCTCAGCTTAGCCTCCCAGTCTCACTCTGCTGGGGCTGCCAGCTCTGAGCAACCCTGCCTGTTTTCTCCAGACGTGGAAGACCTTCTATATTTCTATTCTAGTTCATCTATATTGTGCTAACTCTTCTTTTACCAAGAGGCTGTCTCTAATTTAGCCACTAATTCCCACATCAGGAGGAGCCTCCCTTCGGTGGTAGGAAGTTTTGTGTCTGGGTATTAAGTAGAGTACTTTAAAATCTCTTGGAGTTTAAGGCACCAACCAACTACAGTGCTATTTTCTAACTGAAATGCTAAAAGGAACTAAAATATCATCTCTCTCTGCACTGCAGATCTATTTAATATTCCTCCCATATCTGCAAGCAGAACCTCTACTGACATTAACTGGAGCTTTACATTCAAAATACAGTAAATAGTAGAGTCCTCAATTCAAGCAGAATAGGGAAACAAAGATATATCAAACACAAGAGGAAAACTTGCATGGTGGGCACCCAGCATCAGGGGTCACCACAGAAAACTTTGGATGTGATCTTTTTATACATTGTTTTTTTTTTTCTGTGACTAGGGTTTGCAGTACCATATGGATAAATTCATTTAAATTAATTTGAATGTCTGGTTCATCCAGACATAATAGAGCATCACAAAATGGCTTGTGAATACACACATGAGTTTATCCTAATAGAAGGTGCCCACAGTTTCAAATGCATGCCTGACACTCAAAAGAGCAGCACGTGTGATGTTGCTTACATTGACTCAAGGTCTAGTCAAGTATGCACATATATGGGGAAAGATGTCAGGTCAAGATAGTGTGCATTATGCACCCCAGCACACAAGCAAGATGACTGTTGTGTATAAAAATAGCAGGAAAACATGAATCTGCTTGTGAGCAAGTGAATCAGGAGCTGTGTGGGGGGCAGGGAAGCAATGATGTCAGCATGCCGTGTAGGGACTGCTTTGGAGACCCCTGGTCTCCTCTGGAGGAGGGTCTTTGAGGCACTGCTGGGTTTCTGGAGGCTGTTGAATACCTCTGACATGTTGAAACTAACTCCTCTGCCTGAAATGCGGATGGGCTCTGTGTCAGTCTTAGCAAAAGATGATAAGAGGTGTTCTGGTAGACGCATTAGCAGGAGCACCAATGACCCCCCCCCTTAAAAGGCAGTCCTGGCCTCCTCTCTCACCCTGAGCTGGAAGGAGCCATCGGCAGCATGCGTGCTGGGTAGGGTGAGGAGAAATTATGTTTATTGTGGTAACAGATTGCCACAGGGTCACTTGCTGTCTCTGTTCATCACCAGCTCTTGGACTTCACCCCTAAAATCTTGTTGGGCTACACCATGCAGTACCAACCACACCATGGTACAGATGTAGCCTGGACATACTGGAGCTAATTTTGAGATGTCATGTACTTCTCTGGGATGGAGAAGTTGTGTAATACATCTACATCTATTTGTGATGCATGTTTCACTCTGATTAAGTGGACAATTTTTACCTTCATGCCTTTTGGTGGAGGATCTACATGTGACCCCTGTGGGGTGAGACCTGCAGAGCTGATCCTTTATGACAAATGAGCGGTGCTGCAGTCATGTTGGATCTGTCTCCAAGAAAATTGCCTGGAAACCTTCCAGTATCTTGCCTTCCATCCCAGCAGCCAGCACAGCCCTAATCTGATCAGGGAAGCAGGTTCTGCAACTATGGGGCAGTGAGGACATCCTTGGGGTGCTTGTGTTCTTGTCCAGGAAACCCCATAATTGCTAACAAATCCATTTTTCTTTATGTTGGGGGGGTGGGGAGGGGAAGGCACTTTTTCCCCCCCCCTGTTAGTTTCATAAGATTGCTCCCAGGAAGAACCTTGTTTTCTGGGATAAGAAGGTATGCAGGAATGTTCTTTAGAGGGACAGGAAGAGTCAGGATTTCCCTAACCAGACCAGTCTGGTTCAGCCTGGACTAGATAAACATTTGCTTTGAAATGGTTTGGAAAGCTATGGAAAAAAATTCTAACTTTCTACAGGGGAAAACTCCCATCAGCTTCAGATGGAGTTTTGCTTAAATATAGCCACCAGGATATGGTCCAAAGAAGATGAAAGCTGTATGCAAGTGAATTGCATGGCAGTTGTGAGACCCAAAGTGGCAGTAACAGACAGATACAGTAGCTGCCCAGCAGCATGGGAAGACCCACAGTTTGCTGAACTGTGTGACAGATCATGCTAAAACACCTGCTGCGATTGTTGTGCTTTTGATGGGAATGTTACAAAACTGGAAAAGCCAGATCAAAATCTGCCAGCACCAGGGAACTATGAGCCTCTGGGAGCATGCAGCACAAATAGAAGCAACTCAGGAGGAAGGGTACAGTTGATGGAGGATAAGGGCAGAGGGAGCAGGGAAGAGCCATTATCTCAGTGAATACTCTGAGGGCCAAACAAGCCTCTGTGATGATTGATGTATCAGCTCTGAGCTGCATGAGCTCAGGACAACTGCAGAGTGTTATTCGCAGTGACAAAGGACTGATGGGATGCTCTAGACCCTGGCATCACTTGACTAAGTCAATACCCTGCCATTATAGGATGGGGCATGGCTGAAAGGTTGGCTCTGAAATGTCCCTGAGAAGGACCACATCCTCCACCCCTTACCATGGGAAATCTGTGCTGAGTACAGATTTTTCCAGCCCCGCACCATTGCCTCAGTGAAGACCACAGCTCTTCCTATCTCTTCACACTTATTTCTGTAAAATGCACCTTTTCTGTCTGATCCAAGAGCACAAGGTCTGAGTGCTTACTGGAGGAGAAAAGAAAATGTTCAAATATCTCTGAGTATCACTTAGTCCCAGACAACTTTTTGGGTCTTTCAGAGAAAAGACCCTTCCTACAGCTTTCCACCACCTTACTCTCCTCTCTGGGTGGTTCCTCTCCTCCCCTGGCGGGATGTGTACTGCTCCCCAGGCATTGCCTTGAGTGGGGAGAACAGAGACACACTGGAAGCCCAAAGCAGTCTTCCTCCCTATCCTATCATAGGTGGCCTTCACTATTCCCCTTCCCCTTCATCACCTCATTTAGTAAGAAGGAGAGGAGCTGGAAACCTCTTAGATGCTTTCCCCAACTTGGAAGGACAACCGTCTGTGGCGCTGTGGTTTCCCTCTTCTCCTTCACCAGCCCTGGGACAGAGAATGCAGAGCCCCGAGAGCTGTGGGTATGATCTGGGGGATGCAGGCTTGATAGAACATGGAGTTATTGTTGAGGTAAAAACTTTGTACAGCTGCTAAGCTTATGGGTACCCCCACCAGGCTGGGGCTTGGGAGAGGGTTTGGAGAACAGAGCTGATATTGAGATGTGTATTAGGTGACAGGAAAAACAGGCTCTTTTTGGGCTCTGTGTCAGTTCCCTAATGGGCTCTTAAATTGTCAGGTGGAAGAGTGAGCCAACATAGGGACAGCAGTACACAAAGCCCTTCATACATGTGCACATATTAATTTTTCCAGGCCATTGTAGGAGCAGCCTGGCTGTATCTTGGTCTTCAGAGAGCACAAAACCTCTCTCATGTCTCATTTCTTATTTTCAAGTGACCCTCAATATATGTAGTGAATTTAACAGGCAAAGGCAAGAGCTTTTCTTGCAATTTCATCCAGTACACTGCTCAAGATACGCAATACAAAGGTAAGGTGGGGAGGGATAATCCAAGAAGGGAGTGATAAGACACCCTTACAAGAAGAAAAACAGGTAGTAAACAACTCTTCAAAATACAACTGGCTCTCGCTAGACATCAGTAGGTGCAGAAGGGACAAAATACAGCAAGACAAAAAACTGCAAAGGGTGAAGGGATGTAGGACTACAAGAATGGTCGGGTGGGATAGGTGGCGCTGTAAGCTAGCAATAAATACTTGGACCTTTCTAATGGGCAGCAGGTATAAGGAGGTTGTTTCAGGATGTATTTCATGTTCTTACCATTATCAGTATTGGGCTCTATACGTAAGCAGGGAAACTTTGAAGCTCTGGCTACCCTCCTAGGCAGAGCTAAAGGGATGATGAGAGAACAGAGAGATAGAGAATTGGGATGAAGCAGATGGCTGCATATAAAATTATATAATCTGTGTCTTAGAAATGTCTTATTTTCTCCTTTACTTATAGAGATGCCACTTCAGATATAAACATCTCTCCCTAAAGATATCAAATCAAATGACACTGATTTGTCCACAGTCTCTTGCACACTCCAAGAAATAGAGGTAGATGTGGTGCTAGTCTTGCAGCAATGACCAGTTGAAAGCTTCTGTCTTGCTTTTGATGTAGACAGAAACTTCTGTCTGCTTTTGTGCCCCTGCCATTTCCCTGCCATCTCTAGACAGATGGTTTGTTTGCTCGTACATTCACTCCCAATCAATTGTCTTTCAGATGAAGTGTGTCATGCTTTAATAGGAAAGGCCTATTTATGATATTTTTTAAGCTAATGCAGCTAGTTTTGGCTGAATTATGTTAGGGAACAATCTCGTGGGCAGTTCTTCTATCTTGCATATGCACCAGGCAGAGAAAGTGGGGAACAAGTGCAATGATGAGAGTGGTCACTGAGGGTCCAGTTCAATAAAAGACCTCAAGTACTTGGCCAGGTTTTGAAGAAAGCAGCATCTACATTACCGTTAGTGTGAAAGGCCACCCTGCAAGCTCATGCCAGCAACAGTGCAAGGAGGACTTTCCAACCCAGCTGCTCACAAGGCTTGGAGTAGGTTCCTGCTCCAGAATGGTAGGTGTTGTACAGCACCTGTTCAGCATTGCCAAAATGCACTGCTGCTGCTGCTCACATACTGATGCAGCACTTCAGTCAGACAAGGAAGTTTTGACATTGCAGACTGTCTCTCTACAGGCTGGGATACTCCCAGGATGAGTTGGAATTGACCAGTTGTTTCCAGCATTGCCACTCTGGGTTTGGGTGACAAAGGTCAGTTTTAGACATCTGTGAATCACTTGGATACATAATGATGCAATACGAGGGAGACCAACCTTTGTGTACTGGTCCTATTCTCCATCAATGGCTCAATTTCACTTTCTGTGGGTTTGCAAAGAAGATGAGAATATATTTCTGCAGTAGCTTGCAAAATAAAGGGGTTTTCAACAAGCAAATCTTAATTTGTACTGAGCTAAGAATAGACAATATTAGATCTGTGTTGTTTTGCCACTTAACAAATATAAATGAAGACCCAAATTCTTGAGCTTTAGCCCATATGTGGCTAACAGTAGGGAAAAAAAAAAGGAGAGCTCTTGAAGAGTGAACTTCAGGAACATTTTATTACAAAACAAGCCAGTCTCTAAATAAAACACTGAAAACCCCCAGGATGTAAAAGAAAGAGTTGGACTTCATAATTTATCTTCTGACATTTCTTTATATAATTTTTCACTGTACCTCATGGACTGGAGTATGTTTTCAGTGGCCTCTAAACTTGCACGCTTCCATAGTGGAACTTTCAAGGGTGAAGAAGTAATGATGAGCAATGCGGGCTGTCAGAAAGGCAGCCTTAGGTGGATGAGCTGGGGCATGGCCTGTTGTAGCTGATAGACCCCTCTGCCTGCAATGATTATACATTTTATTACAACTGTGGTAATGTAAATTCATGGAAATCAGTGGAGTTCAGTTAGTGGAAGTGAAGGCACAACCGAGCCGTCTAAGTATCCTACATGTAGATGGTCCATTTCGAAGAGGAATAATAATATCAAAGCACGTTCTCAATTTGTATGTGTTTGTTGAAGAGATGATAATACGTTCCCATAGCAGCCTGCAAAATTTAGGTATGAACTCTTGATTCAGCTTCAGCTGTGACTGAAATTTTTCGACATGGGCATGATTTAATAAGCAGATCAGTACATCTCAGCTTGGGCTTAGAGAGGCAGGGCAAAGGGCAAGGAACAGGAAAAATTCTGTCATATCACATCGTTCTTCACTGAACCATGGCTTTGAACCAATATCTAGATACTGGTTTTCAGGCCTATTTTCAGTTCTGGTTCAAAATAGACTTAATTAAAAAAAAAAAAAAAAAATCAGGTTCAAAATGCAGTTTGAGAAAAAATATCAAGTTGGTTTTTGGGTTTGTTTTTTCTTGAATAATAGAATTGTTTGAGTTCAGAAAGACCCTCTAGGACCATTGAGTCCAACTGCTTTGATCAAGTTACAGCACAAGTTTTTCAGTTCTGAGTTTTTATTGCTATGCAATACATAAATTACATACACAAAATATTATAATATATAAATTTATATTTATGTATGCAAAACATACGGTGCAAGAAGTATCCTCTTTTGGGCAGTGCCAATACATTACATGGGACCCCCTTTGATTTCCCAGATAATGCATTGCCTACAAGGGACAACTTGCTGCTGGAAGTGATCTTGGTACTTGGAGCTGGAAACATGCTGGAGTCTGACAACAAATCTTCTGGTGGGAGATCCCTGAGGCCGAAGTATAGCCCTGCCTCCATGCATCATTGCTTACCCCCTCCAGCCTCACTGTGTGTTGTGGGAGCTGTCACAGGGTAGCTCCTGCTGCAGGCCTGAGGCCCTGGGGAAAAGGTTAGAGTTGCTGGCTGGCAGTAGCTCCCATGTGTAATTGTAATCCTCTTAGAGTACAGAAATATTTCAAAAAAACAAAGCAACTGGTTCTCTTTTGTTGCTTACTGCATGCAAATATGAGAAGTAAAAAAATAGGTTTTATTACAAGCAAATGAATTACACAGAGGCTTGCTAACTTAGAGACGTATTTTGTCTAACTCATAGGCATCCCCGTGCAGTTGTGAGGCACATGGTCCTGTCTGGAGCTTGCGCCAGGGTAACATGCGGCCGGGGATAAGGAGACTGTAAAATGAATATGGATAGGGAACCCCTCTCACCACATGGGCAGCCATGGGGGCTGCCATGTTGCTGGGGGCCCTGCCTCCCAGCACGGCACAACCAACCAGGGAGGGGGGAACGCCTCTTCTGTTACACGAATAAGGCGGGACCTTGGGAACTTTTAAAAAGCGTGATTTTTGAATTAAGGTGTGTTCTCAGGACCCTCGGGACCTGGGCACCCGGCGCGCGCTGTATTAGAATTTTCCTTGCTTGTTATATTTCTTTGTTTCATGGATTATTTTTTCCGTTTTCTAAATTTAATAAATGAGATTTTTCTCACACAAACAAACAAACAAACACACACCAAAACCAATGGCAAAAAAAACCCAAAAACCAAATGAAACAAAAAAACCCACCAAAACAAAAAATCCCCAAAACACCAAAATTGAAGTGTGAACAAGGCTCAGAGAACATTTCACAGTCTGTCTGGGCATCCTTGCTACAGGGAGGGTGATGCTTCTTCCCATCTGCTAGGAAATGTTTACAGGGCAGCATTTATCCAGAGGCAGTCCCTAGCCAAAATTCAGCCAGCTGACACTATTCTAGGCTGGGTCATTTCTGTTTGAAAATAAAAGCTGGAAATTGCTTGGAAAATTGAAGCCAAACAAAAAACTAAGGATACATTTGAGGTGATGGTTGGGAATAAAAATAGGTTACAAAGGGTTAAAATGAAACAGAAGTCATTTCCTTATGCCACAAGTGTAAACAGCAAACCAAGAAAGTTCAGAGTAAAGCATCAACTTACCAGAAAAAAACCTAAACAAAACACGGTACCATATGGAAATTTACAGCGAAGGCACTTAATTAATCTCACCTCTATCCTTGTAGTGGGAGTTGGCACTCCCTGTGCTTATGAATTATAAATGCAGCAACATTTGTTACAGATCAATGCCTTTGGTCCAAGAAATAGTAAATTAGTTGTTAATCACAAGAGACTGTTCCTCTCTTTCTTTGTGTCCTGTATATGTAATGCTAAGCTAAGGCAGGTTTAAGTACTCATTTGGAGACTTTAATGCACTATAAAAATCCAGATTAAAAAAAAATAAATCTGAAACTCTTCTGATAAATTGAGTCTTCTAGGGGATCTACATGGTATTCCAGCCAGCAGTGTTGCTGTCCCGTGTGTCATTGATGTGTATGGAGGTGCTAAGCCAGCAGTAGCTGTCTCATGCAGCCTGCTAGCTCTTTGTTCTTCCCTAAACTATTTTTCCATCTTCTCCTCCAGTGGAAACAACCAGACTAACCTCCTCCCCTCTAAAATGAAAGAGAAAAAAAAATAATTACTGTAAACTTCAATCCATTTCCTTGTGTGGCTAACTGCGTGGCTGCACAGATAACTCGGGGGGGAAGGCAGAATAAATAGAACTGAGAAAGTTGTCACTGACACTGAGAGGAGCTGCTCTTCAAGTCATTCTGTCATTGTAATGGCTCTTTTCTGCACTGCAACTAAAAGCAAACATTACAGGCTTTTAAGGCTGGAAAGTTACCAGAATTCCCCTGTCCCTTGGTGATGGTTGCTGTGCCTTGTATTAAATATAGGAGGAGGTGACATACTTGCTGTATGTCTGTCTGGGTCTTGAACTTTGGTGCTCTTCCTCCTCATAAGCTACCAAGTGAGACTTGAGAAATTGTAGCTGAAGAATACCCAGGGAAATGTTTTGGGAAAACGATTTGGGGAAAATGTAATTTAAACTCTGGACACCCCTAGTATTGCTAGAGAGCTACAATAGCTGCTGTAAAGCTGAAGGTGGACAGGGCTCTTCCTTCCAAGAATATCTTATTTGTTTCTCAGTCCTGAGCATCTTAATCCCCAAAGGATAAGACATGCACTGTGGCTCAGGCTCAGCTCCACAGGGACAATGCCCTTCTTTCCTTACAGATGACCTGCACTCAAAAGGTAATAAAACACTAACGTATTGCCACATATTGGACACATGCAAGGTTGGCATAGGTACTGGTGTAAGACAAGTTATAGATTTAGAGAGCTGTATGCAACTGCAACATGTAGGGAGATACAAGGACTTGAAGCAGCTCTGCTCCTTTCTGGCAGTGCTTGATTCACGTGGTGTGTGGCAAATTTTCCATAGATGCATTGTATTGTAGTGGAATCTCACCAAAATTTCTACTTCATGACTAAGCACTTCAATTCTCTTTAGATTTATAATTTCCTTCCTTAAAGCTCTTTACTGCTTGCATGTGATCCTAGTGGGGAGGTATTTTATGTGCTTTGAATATCTGCTACACTTAAGATTTTGATGATCCGTGAACTACAGAGACTATTTCTTCTGGAATGCTTTAGCTGAAGTTTCAAGGTAATGTTTTTGTGCAATATGGAGATCATCACAAAAAGCAAGTTTATGGCTGTCTTGGACCTTGAAAAATGTGCTGAGCAATAACAAAAATAACCCTTTTATGACCTTTCCCCATCCTAGAGGCTGCTGTGCAATAAATAGAGGAATTACATTCTTTATCAGTGAAGGTTTTTGAATCACAGTTGTCATTTTTATGGAGAGGAATATAGAAATGATGTTCTGGGTCTCAGAGCTGGAAACAATATTGTTGGTTCTGGCCAACAGCAGCACTGACATTATTTGTTCTGTCTATTTCTTGCTTGTGCTAACCCACATTTCCACTGGAGGCAAACAAGAATGCCCTGATTTTCTCAAAGCACCTGACACCTAGTATTTTAAGAAAATGTTTTTCAATAGTAATGTGTAAGGAAGAACATAATCAGTCACATCTCATAATTTTGCAATAACAGCACTATTTAAACTACACTAATAAACATATACCGAAGCATCCAAAGGATGATAGAAGATGACTACTTTTAAATTGTCACATTTCTGTCATAATTTTGATTCTGCTATAATGAAGCATGCTCATAATCCAGCATTTGCAAAATAGTGAACATTGGAACATCTATTTCTATTACAACCTTTAAGCTGCCTCATTGTACACAAATGTATTCTGAGTAATTTTCATTGAGGAATTAAATGCTATGTTGCTGTGTCTGTTAAAAACTAACAAGAGATTACCAGCACTCAGGCTCACATTTCTATTGTTCTGAATCTATCTGTATTCATAATCTACATTACTGGTAAAAGTCTCAGACAGTGGAATTAAAAATTATGGAAACAGAAATGTTAAACATTGTTTCCATGTGTTTTGGCGGTAGACTCAGAGCTAAACTGGTGTCTCTAGATGTTTCCCTGCTTGTATGTTGTAAACTGTGCCTACAGTTCCGTTTTATTAAAAGCCTGCTCTTTAGCCTCCCTCTTTTGCAGAAAGTGTGCAGCTCACAGATGTCCACACTGCTGGAACAGCTGGGATGTCATCTGCCTTGAGAGTTCTGAGGGTGGAAATGTAGTGAGAAAGGGGCAGGGAGGGATGTTGTGGACTATCACATCTTTGTGTCACTGGGGTAGCTATATAGCGGGTGAGCAGCATGCGATACCAGGGGTTGCTTTGCAGTCCTGGCAAGCAGTGGCTCTGCAAGAGGTCTGATCTGTAAAGACACGTTCAGCAAAAACAAGCAGCACCACAGACTTGTCTCCAGTTATTTTTTTCCCCCCAAACTAAACACTTGACCTTTGCTAACAGCTGCAGACTGAGTGGTTTCCAAAAGTTCTACCTAAAAATAATTACACTGGGACTAGGTGCAGCACAAATCTCTTTGAACTAGTATTGCGCACTCTTTGCTATTACACTTAAATACCTCCTATTAGTACTTAAAGATTCTTATTTTAAGAATCAAAGTACACTGAGAGTCTTAGTGCAAAGGATTAGATTCTGAGCATAATTGCTGTACGAGTTAGCTTTCATCATCTTGCTATGACCCACTTTTGGAGCATATGCCTATGCTGCATTCAGAGCTGTAAGTGCAAATGCAGATGCACTGAATTGACCTTGAATAGAAGTGCTGAAGTGCTAAGAATAGCTTAGGTGCCTGCAATCACCCAGCTACAGAAGCAGCCAGCCCAAGCCAAATGACTTTGTCCTTGAGTGGGATTTGCAGACCCCACTGAGTGGCCATACTAGAGTTGGGCAAGGAAGAGCTTTCTCCACTCATGAAGGAGAGAATTCACTTTCTAAGATACCTCCATCACTATAAGATGCTCATCAACCAAAGGCAACTTTTCACCTGTGATGTGGGAGATAGTGCTCAGTCTCTTGCCTCTGATAGCAGAGTTCCAATTGTTGTTCCAAGCTGAGCCACTGAACCACTTCGGTTCAGCTGTTCTGAAGCAGTCTGAAGTGCAAATTTTCTTGTCACTCTTCTTTTTTTCATTCACAAGAAGAAGATTCTTGTTTTGGCAATTCAACATTGTCAAAAGAGATTTCTTCCCAAACATTCCTGAAGATGAAAACTCTTCAATACTGTCATTCCGTATGGAAATGCAGTGTCAGGATGCTCCCAACTGTATATTCTTTACGGGGAGATGGTCATTACAACATTCTATACTTGGGTTCTGCCACTTATTCTGTGTCTTTAGGCAAGTAATTTCAGGACAGAGAGAAAAAAATAGAGAAATGATTGCCTAATTCCTGCTAAGGCTTTCTACTACAGTATCCTGGTCTTACACTTCCAGATTCCTGTTTATAAAACAAGACTTCCCAAACTTCACTGTGTTGCTATCAAGAACTCAAATATTACAGTGTAAGACAAATGGCAAAAGGTAGCTGAATCCCTAAGGTAGATAAATATAGTAAGTAGAATCAGGACAAGAGTAACCTGTTAAGTGTGCACAACATGGGATGAGGGCTGCACTTGGCCATGACTGGTGCAATCCTCAGTTGTCTGCAGGATCCCAGCTCTGATGAACTTGAGCACTTTGGAAAACTGTACCAGAGCACATCTGCTTCACCTTAGTGCTATTATTATTTAGTGATTGCTGGAACACAGACTATGAACTTTCCATCCCTTCTCTTCTCACTGCTGTCTGCCCACCCATGTAATTACATTAGTAGAAATCTTAGGGCATAATGCTTTGTCTGACATTGATAATTTCTACAAGTTTATTTTATTTCCTATTCCCTGTTTATATTTTTGCTCATAACCTTGTGGTATTCTCATTGTTATTAATTTTCTTGTATGCATTAAAAATAGATTCTTGGTTACTATAGGGGAGAGGGATATATAAACTCAACTAAAAGGTATAGAGGCTTTACTTCCCTTAGTTTTCTGTGGCATTTTATCTTTTCTTCTTTTCCAATATTATTTAAACCAGTAAGTCCCATTTCATAACATGCTATTTGTTATTATAAAGCTGCCTCCAGTATCTCCTCAGCGTGTATATAAGTCAGTGGTTGATTTGCACTTTATAGGTGCTATTAACTCTCATCAATTACACAAAGCTTTCACTTCAATGTCCATGTAATTGTAGTGGAGAATGTAAGTATACCGAATTCTTTGCATACTTAATAGAGATTTTATAGGGAATCTAAAAATAAAAATATTTGTATTAATAGTGGCACTGTCTATTGTTTTTTGTCCAATGCTTTCCATGACGAGCTCCTGTTCTCTATGCTTATAACTTTGCCAAATGGCAGCAATTGGGAATAAAAGTTTCCCTGCTGGGCATCTGCTCATTTAGCTGAAGTTTAAGTCCATAAATAAAACAGTTCAGTCCTTTCCAAGAATGTGGCCAGAAAATATCTATTGTTTTATGATGCTAATTTCTGTCTTTCCTTTGGAAACCCCAGTTGGGCCCCATGCTTCCAGGGGGAACATGAAACTAGCATAGATGAGTTTTGTATACTTTATATCTCCAAAAAATGAGCCCAAATATGGCCAAGTCATAGACCTTTTAGGGGAAAAAAATACAGTTAGCACATGTTTCATAGATCTTTGCTGCAGCTGTGTGCTAAATACCTTGAAAAGTATGTCTGAGCTGGACACCATTCCTTCTGGACTGTGTAATTGCAACTCCGGGCTATTATGGCCTTGGGTTCTGTTTTTCCTGGTCTTTTAATGTCCCTCTTTGGCTGGCTGGTGGTAGCAAGAAGGAACAAGTTTGGTTTAAATATAGTAAAAATCAGAGCTAAAGCTTCGACACGTGAGCAATTTTGGACAAGGATCAAGGAAGGGGAGAAGGGATAATGAGGGGAGATTTGGGCTGGGTGAGAAAATGCAGGAGACTGGGACTGGGACTGAGAAGCCAAGAATGGAAAGAGATGAGGCTGAGAGGGCTGGGAGCAGAAGAGGTCAAATTTGAGAAGGGATGAGGAGGAAAACATGTGGCTGCTTATACATGATCCCTGCAAAGCCTAGGGAAAATCCTTGAGAGGAGCCACAGACTTTGAAAAGTCCACAGACAGGTTTGACTCGCTTGTCCTCTCTAGGACAGGGCCACTGAGAAGACAGTCACCTGCCAAAGACTCTGGGATGTCCTCCAGATCTCTGGCACTTGGTGAGCCAGTCAGCTCCAGCCCTGGTGCTGTCCATTCTCTGAAGGCAAAATCAGGGGGCAGGGAATCAGTGTTTGAAGGGTTTTTTAAAAAGGAAGAATAGGGAAACAATTTCTCTGCATTCCTACCCTTTCCCCGTAGCATTATTTTAGAAGAATACGGGGGTTTGTTGTAAAAACCAGATATTCAAAAGGTAGGAACTCTTGGACTTTAATTTAATTGTTGGCTCAGGATTTATGTTACAGTCTCTGTTCATAAAATAGAATTAACGGCTACACTGGAAAGCTTCAGTTGCCTCAGGGCCAATGGGCATGATCTGAGTATGTTCAATACCGACAAGCACTGCACACTGGCCACCGGTTGTGTATATATATTGATTCCCCTGAAAATTAGATTCCTGAAGCAGGGGTAAATTGAGAGAAAAGTGTATGGGAGGTAAAACAGAGGTAGAAAAATGAAAATAAATATGGAAATTTATTTCAGAGAAGTTTAATCAGATGGAAGAGTGTCACATTTCCCGCTTTGTCAAGGAGGGACTAAACATTAGTCATGATTCAGTTGCAGAAGGAAATCAGTTGTTGAAAAGACATAATTTCTGCAGTGAAAAAATAGAACAATCCATATAAGTAAGAAATCATCCAGTGCTGAAAATAAGCAAGTAAAGATTTCAGAAAAGAAAATCTGCAAATGACAGCCAAGGATAATATGAAAACATTCAATTACTAGAAACAATAATGATGGTTTAGGCCTATCACTTGAAACAGCAGATGAAACTGTTATCAGCAATGCAGAGCAGGCAGGAAAAATAGAAATATTTTTTGTTCAGAATAGAGCAAGATTTATGATTACATCCTAGCAGAGTCATACAAAACTTTCAATGCATCAGCAATTAAAGATGTTCAGAAAACACCTTGGAATCAGAAATAAATTCCAGAAGACTGGGAAATGCTGAATCTGTGCCAGAATTCAGAGGGTGTGACAAGCAACTAATTATAGGCTTGTTAGCTTGACATTGGTTGTCAAAGTGACAGAAAAATGACGAGTCTTCAAAGGAACCAACATATACAAATATAATTAGTGCCATCAATATAGATTAATGAAAAAGAGTTATTGCAAAGCAAACCTAATTTCACGCTTGAGGAATTTATATAGTTAGCTGATAAAAGTACTGTAATACATTTAGATTTATTAAGACTTTTGACTTAATACTGGGTGGTGTTCTGTTAAAACCATAAGTGCTAGCCAATTTTCAGAGTTTTTATTGCAGATATGTTGCAAATATGAAGCACACCTGGTAATTTGACTTTAAATATATGCTTTTCTTCAAGTCATTCTTCTTCACTTCTCTGGTTAAATTTCCACGGCCTGACAAATTTGGAGATGCTATCTGTGAATGAAAGATGGAGTCTTGCTGTGACTAAGTGCCTAGCATATGTACCTCCAGCACAGCTCAGAAAGATATTTTATAAGATTCCTGTGAATGTTGGTATCCTGAATCCCAGTTTTGACAAACTGCAGCGTCCAAAATCAGGCACATTTAGCATGATCATCCACACAAAGAGAATCTGAGGAGGTCCTACAGCCATCTAGAGGTTTGCCATGGACAAGTCAAACTCAGTCAGGGACTGGACCAAAAGCTCCTCATGCTCCAGCACTGGTGGGCAGTGCTTGCCGAGAGAGCTGTGAAGCCACGTGCCCTGTCAGAGAAGAGATGCTGCTGCAGAAAGACTTGCTGGCCTAAAGGACAAGTAAGAGGCTGTAGATGAAAGGTGTGAGGAGGAGCTTGCTGCTGGTTTGTGTGAGCTTTAGCTGTGTTGTATGTACAAAAAGAAAGGCGATTTATGACTTCAGAATGAAATGTCTGGAATGGTTTATGAAGCATGCCTCATTTTTGTGGACTGTAATTACAGGGAGTGGTATCGCATCAGAGCACAAGATATTATAGTAGCATTGTAGAAGCTTCTATAATATAGAAGCATTACAGTAGCAATCATCCTAACAGTTTCCCAGCTAAATATCTTGGAAAAATCAATTGTTTCCTTGCAAGCACAGATAATTCAAAATGTTTTTTGTGGAAAAACAAACAGACAAACAAACAAAAAAAAAAAGCTCCAAAACTGAAAAAAGTATAGTGTGAGTCTCAACCTCTAATTTCTATTTCCATTTTTTCTGCAAAAATAATTTCTATTGCTTCCTGTCATGGAAGGCCTTGAATGCTTTCCCTGACCAGCACTTTCCCTCTCACTTTTCTTTTTCTTCAGAGTATTAGCAACATTTCTTTCACTTTGTTTGCTCAGTGTGTTCATCCTTTCTAAACAGCTTTCTAGGCCCCTATGAAACAAATAAAGTATATACCTTTGCCATCTATATGACCAAATGAGTGCAGGGAAAGCTAACAAGATTCCTGAAAGGTTTGTTTCAGGAACTTCTTCTGCTGTTTCTTTTTCATTTATTAGAACCACTGAGGACACATAATCTGCAGTTCTGCTTGGGCATGGGTTTAGTAGTAACAGTGTTTTCGGTGCCATAGGCAACACATGGGAAACAGCATCCTACTCTAACTGCTACATGTAATGTAAGATGTACAGGCTGCCCTGTGTTTTACATATTAACTGAGATGTGGGGATCACAGATAGGGGGATGGGTGGAGAATTGCTTTTCCTTCCTTCCCCTTCTCTCAACGTACACTTCCCTTAGCTCTGCCATTTCAATGTTCAGCTCCTATTGTTAAAAATAGAGCTTTAGACATTAATTCTAAGAAAGTACTTGAAGGCATAAGGTAAGGAATATGGCTCAAACATAACTGGGAGAGAAGAGAAAAAGACATTCAGGTAGTTGTCCTTAAATGGGTACACGTTGAGAATATAAAGATGTGTGCCCTAAGAGATGATGCTGCTAGAAGGGGAGCACCCTTCACTCCCATTCTGCAGTATGGGAGGATGTCCTGGCATCTCCCAGGAGCTAAACCACTTTAAGAAAGCAGCCAGAGCACCACCCATCCCTGGGCACCTTCCTGGCCTTCACTACATGCAGGATATGAAAGTCTGCAGTTAACAGATCACCTTTCATTTGCCATGCCCAAGAGCAGGCTGTAACTCTACCTGCTAGTGAGAAGGAAAGGTACTTTGCTGGATGTGCATTGCTCAGTCTGACAATCTGTATCTGGAAAAAGAGAAGGTTTTAAAGGGAGGAGTGTTTTCTGCCTGGCACTGCAAAAACATGGACTTAGCCCATATGAACAATTTTTGAGCTGTCTTTTGCAGTCAGTCGTGCTAGGAACACTGTGTACTATTTCTTCCCAAGAGGAATCTATTATTTCCATCATGCTGCTTGATATTATGCCTCTTACTTCACCATATGCCCTCAGTCACCAAACATGCAGGCCTGTATGTACGAAACATGATTGAATACTTATAATTCAAGAGCTTCTGGCCAGTATCTGTCTTTTTGCACAGTATAGGGCAATGAGGTCTCATTTTATGGGAATCTCAAGCACTTTTTACTTGAATAAAAATTAAGAGGAACTTGCCAAACAACAACAAAAATCAATTACTTTTGTGCTTACAGGTGTCGTCTTTGGCAAAGACTGAGGTGCTGTCATACAGTGGCATGATTTGAAAAGGGATTACTCCAAGGGACAAGTTACACATTGGAGTTTGGATGGAAGCTGCAATGAGTGCTACCTCTCTAGCAGGGCTCATCTGAGCACAGGTCCTGCCTGTGGCTCCAACCCAGCTCCTGTTGTGTCTGGTCACTCATACCTAGAATATGACATTTTGGAGTGGTGGAAAGTTCACATCTTCATATTGTGATTGTAAAATCCAGACTTCACTGAAAATTAGCAAAAGTCTGCTTTGTGAGAATTCTGCTTACCTCCCAGGTGCTGCAAGCTTGTGGTGCACTGCTGGGAAGTGCTTTCTGCTGCAGGTGTAGTAAGCAATGCCACATCTAGAAGAGCAGTTCTCACCTTTTTTTTCTCAGGCTCCCACCCTAGCATATCAGATGCACCCTAGCCCACCCATTGATGGGCTCCAGTGATAGAGCTCACAAACTGGTCAAGTGACTACAGAATAGAGGCTTTGTTATGTACTGGAAGAAGATAAGACTGCTCTAAACAAGGTGTTGTATTGTGTAACTGGGAGAAAAATGCCTCTAAAATATTGCATATAAGTTACTTAGTATAGAGTTATAATAGTAATTTTAGATATGTTAGTGACTAATGAAACAAGCTGACTTGTTTTTCTCTCAAATAAACCAGCAAATGCCATATTTCTTGGTAGTAGAATTATTGTTGTTAGGAAGTTTAATGTGAATTGCTGAATGCCTTGACCTTTATGGAAGAGATGAGGACATAAATTACAGTTAAATGGTAAACTCTGATGTTGATTCTTTACCACTGTTTCTCAAGAACTGTCCCATAGTACTCGCAGCATGGCAGACTAAGTGCAAATGTGGATTTAAGTTATTTTTGATCACCACAGTATCTGCAAGACACTATCAAAACTTCTCTAGCATCATAGATGAAATATAAAAGAATCAAAGGTTGCTCTAAAACATACATTTTCTCTGTAGTCATACAGCCCACAGTTCTTGAAATACAAAGTATACTGAGTATCCCTTCCTAGTCCAGCAATTCCCTTGGCCATGTAACAAGGCAACATTCCCATATGGCCCAAAATCTGTCTACCTATAACACGTAAAGCTTCACTTCCATGAAAAGTGATTTAAACTAAGGGATTAAACCTTAAGTGATTAAGTCTGCATAACTTGCTCTTCATAAAACATTGCATTTTGTCAACCTTGCTGATGTCTGGGAGCTGTTAGGATATCCAAGGAGGTTACTCTTTGCTAGTAAAAGCCTTATTCTGATGGTGCTGTTATTGCAAATAACTCTTGCTTCAATCGCCCTGGGCACATATTTGGAAAGCAAAGATACCCCTTTGGGGGGAAACACCTTTTGGGTTGAGAGGTGCTGGTGGTTTGCATGGATCCATATTTGTGCACCTTATCAAAGCATATCTGTTACTAACGGGTTCTTGGGTACAATCCCCCATTCAGGAACTGCATGCATGGTGTGGGGGTTTTTTATGAAGTGGCCAGTATCTCACGACCCTCTTTGCAATTCTTCCTTCACACTTATTGCTGCCAGTCAACTGGTATCAGCAACATGATTTGACTGAGTGAGGACAAGACATAAACACAACACTGGTCAATTAGAATGACTTACCTGACTCAAGTCAGGTGAGTGGTTTGCAAACACCAGGCTGGCACAGGCTCATAGCTCTTAGGGGGTTCCCATGTGTCTCAAGAACTTGTGTATACCAGCAGGGTGGTTTGTGTGGTTTGTAGGGAAAATATTAGGGCTTGCACTTAGGTAGAGCTGTTCTTTCATTTCCATTGCTGCTTTTGGCCTTTAGGCTTTCACTTTCCCCTTCTATATCACAACTGCTTAGTTGTGATACTACAGGCAGTAGTTGTCTTTGGCCCCAGTGTTTTTGCTGTTTTAAACAGGGATATGGTGCATTTAATTTGCTATCTTTCCCATAATTGTTAACATGGGTCTTAAAAAATCTTTGCTTTGTGTGCTCCACCTAGAAACCCAAACTCAACAGTTTGGTCTTCTATCTCTTTACATTTTCTGGATTCTGCAGTAGACTGAGGACTCTCTATTTCTGTTTCCCTTTCGTGTGTCTGTGCTAATAGTCTAATGAGTGTAGGAAATCAGGTTTGCATAGTTCTTTTGCAACAGACTTATAAACTGTAGTATTTCAACAGCATACACTGGAGGCATTGTGAGGCTGCAAATGTTTGTAGCTGCTGTCTCATTGCTATTGACAATAACCAGTTGTCTTCTCTGTTTTTATTAGAAGACAGGTTATATCTTAATTTGATGGCTTCTTCCCCTACCAGATGCTGTTTCAAATGTTCACAAAGACAAACTCCTCGAAGACATTCCTTTCCCAGCTTAGGTATGTCTTTGTTCTACTGATCTACCTGCTCTTTCTGTTTCAACAGCAAGGCTCCCATCACAGTTAAAATCCCCTGAACCTCTTCTGAAGTTGATTAAAAGTAAGTGTGGCTGTAGTTACCACTTTATCACATTGCATGTTTCAAGATCATCTGGGAAACTTAGAAGAAATTCTTCTAGTTTACAACTAATAATGTGAACTAAATTAATATTCCAGTTATTTGCATGTAACAGCATTGCCGTTAATTCTTTAGTCTGTTCAGGTGTTTCAGTGATACTAAGTTTCATGTCGGTTTTAGTTTAGCCTTGGGTCTATTTCCATGTCCTGTTAGCTAAGAGCTGAGCTTGTGGTCATGAGCTCTTGCAGCTTCTGTTTTGTTGCATCCACGTCTGTACAGCAGCACTGCTACCCTGACAGTGACAGCAAACCTTCCCAACATGTCTAGTGTATGTGGTGTCTTTTGGGATCATTCCTGCAGCAGTTTACCCTTACCAACTATCACTCAGTGTGTTTTGAGCCTGCCCACCTGCTAGGTCTCCGGACACAGCAAGGGAGATGCTTTCCTGAGCTTTCAATGCCTGTCCTGATCAGTTGCTGGGACCAAGAAGTGCTTCTTTTTCTGTAGGAATTAAATAATTCTGTCCTCTATATAGTAAGCTTGCTCGAATATATGTAAGGAGGAACCCTGTGTGTCTTCTCAGCAGTGACTATGCTACTTACCAACCTTCTGAGCTCCTGCTTTATATATCTCCTATTTCCTATCAATTAATTGTTCTTTTCTTCACCACCACCCCCTTTCTTCCTTTTTCTTTCCTGAGTATGCTGTAAGGCAGGTGCTATATAGATGGATTTTTCTGAGCTATTTCCTGATATAGCTTCTCCGCCTTTTAAATTGCCTTCACCAGCTTTGCTGCAAGGAAGCTGCAGTGTATTGTCTGCTCTGTGTGGGCTACTCATTCTCCTGGTGTGTCTGCTATGAACTGCTCATCCTAGGAATGCTGTGAGTAGGGTCAGGAGTCTGTGCTTTAATTGAAAGGAGCATCTCTTATTCTGTGCCACCTGAGGCTTCAGTCTGCATACTTTTCCCCTTGAGATTCATCTAATAATTTTCCTTGTCGTGGTGATGTTATGGGCATGCTACTAAGAGTGTATAACGTGGCCTGAGTTGTGGCTGCTGTTCTGTGTGGCATCAAACAGAGGTAGCCTTGCAAGTTGAGTGAAACTCATTTTCTATTTGACATTTGACTTAGTGTGTGTGTTGTTTCTGTCTCTATACCAGACAACTTGTCTTCCTGGGATACTCACATGAGGAAAACCTTGGTGTACCCCTGACTGTGTGTGAGCTACTCCATACCCTTGCTTCTTCAGCATTGTCTTAGAGCATGTGGAACATGACATCAGCATCTGTATGTTGAAGTAAAGTGAGGTTCTCCTGCTCCATGCTGTGAAAATCCCATGTCTAGTACAGGACAGGTACCCATGCTGAGGCCATGTGCTACCTTACGAGCCACCAGCTCCCTGCACATAAGCCTTCACCCAGCTCTGATCTTCAGAAGCCACATGGACCTTGTTATTTGCCTGTTTTCTGCCAGTTTAGGATGACAGAAATTCACTCTGAGACTCTAAGACTCATTTTACCCTCAGCCATGGTACTTTTTGTATATCTTTGACAGAATTTTTCTTGTCAGTGATATTATGTGTGACCCAGTACAGAACAGTTACCTCTGAAACTTTTCCGATTGATACCAACCATAAGTCTTCCTTCTGCATTCCTTGTCTCCTCTATTACACTCATATCTGCTTGCTGAAGACTATCCACAGTTTTCTTGTCCTTCTAGAGTTAACTTTTAAGCTATTCTAGGTCTCATCAAAGAGTCAGACAAATGCAAACACTGTCATATAGAAACTGGAGAGATCATGCAGGTGGAGGCAAGGAATGGAAAAGCTGCTTGCAGTTACAGCTTGCCACTAGCTCAGCTTAGCAGCTGTGCCAGGATGTGCCCACTTAGTGATCCAAACAAGGTCATATATGGACTTTGACCTTCTATATACATTTGCATAAATCAGAAATCAGTGCTGGTGTGATTGATCTTTTCTTTTTCTGTAGTGCTTCCAGTTTCTAATCCTTTGTATCTATAGGAACAGAGTTAGATCTGGCACAGTGCTCAGGCAGAGAAGAGAGAAAGTGAAGGTAATATACAGCTTCAGTGTGTTACACACCAGATCAGTTATTATTGAGTCAGAACCACCTTGTTGGGAGTACCTGTGTGTGTGTGTGTGTGTGTGTGTAGGGGAAGGGATGGGTCAAACCTCACAGAGGTGGGGTGGCATTGTATCCTTCATGGCAGGCCCTGGAGCTCTCATGGGGAAGCATGGGAGCAGCTGCCAGTCACAAACAGCCCAGGAAAACTGTAACACATCACGCTTTCTGGAGCCCCTGACCCAGCTCAGATTGGCAAGGACAGTGAGAACACAGCCCCTCACCAGGGTGTCCAGTGGGTCAGAGGCCCTTCCTGGGGGGTCTGGCTGTAGGGACCAGAGCAGATAAAACCAGAGGTTTTGGGGTACCACATCATGGCCCTGCCACCTGGATGTGTGAGAGCTGGTCTGCCACAGAGCTTTGGTGACAGCTGTCTCTCCCTGTTTCTCCTTCTCTCTTCTTGCTCCCTCTGCTTATTTTTTATTTACTCCTTTTCTTGATGCTTTGGGTGGCTTGGAGCTGGAGGGATTGAATTTGACTTCAGTGTGGTGAACCAATTGAGTATTGCCTTGGGTGTTGTTGATTAATATGTGCGGAGTTGGTATTGTGGTGGAACATTTTGTCTAGCTTGTGTAGTGCCCTTTTGGAACATTTGCCAAGTTCCCTTATTTTCTCCCCTAAATTAAAGAAACTCCTTGGGAACAAGTTCATGGCTTATTCTCTTGACGTTCCCTTGAGGTATTAAAGAACCCTGTATATATAAATATTAAAGTTAAACTCTTAGCAGAGCTTGTGAGCCCACAGCTCCAGGGCTGGAGTGTAGTATGGAGTTATTTTTTTTTTTTCTATACAATCTTGATAACATTAACAGCCTTCATAGTGTTACTTCCAGAAGTTTCAACACAGTATCTGATAAGCACTGGTCATGCCTGCATTGCACCTCAGCAGCTCAGCAGAAAAATCAGTTTAAAACAGACTTGATCCCTGACTATTGTTGTGTGTCCTTGCATTGCTATAAGGGGGAACCTACATCTTTAACCGCTGCTAGACCATGTGCCAGTGTAGCCCCAGCTTTTCTGTAATTCTAGCTCTCCTGATGCTGGGCATCTTAAGAGGGAAAGCTCTGCTGGCTTGTCTGCCTCTGCCAGCCATGGGCCCTTCATGTCAGCCCAACAGGGCAGCCAAGGTGGGTGCCCTGTGGGTAACCTGATGGATCCTCTGTGCTTTGGGTACCTCCTGCAAGGGAGGACGAGTTGTCCTTCAAATGAATCTAAGAAACGTATTGCTGCTAATCTTCATTATGCAAGATGCTGTGAATCAAACTCCAGGATTAGCATTATGGTGTGAAGACAATGAAGAGAAAAAAACTCCACCTTTTTTTCTTTTTTTTTTTTAAATGAAGATCAACATTAGAAATAATTTTGTCTTACCAGAAGTGGAGGAGGAAGGGACATGATGTCGCACTGGTGATAAAACTTCCCAAACGTCACCAAAGGACAGGCCTGCTAACTGACTGTAAAGAGCTGATGCTGGAAGATGAACTTGACATCTATGCTGCCTGAATGTTTAGTTCTATATTAAAAGTTTCAGAATAAAGTTCCACGATTATGGGTAATTTAATACACAGGAAATCTTCTGTGCAAAGTCATTTACTAAGTTATATAATGTACAATATTTCAGACTTCTCTAAGTGTATAAGAATATAGTACTTAGTTCATTAAACTTGCATTTAAGTAATTGCATTTTAAAAAATATAGGGAAAATATAGCCTAGCAGTTGTTCTTATTCAGTTTATTCAACTTGAATAATGTTATTACTTATTGTTCATCAACACTTTTCTTTAAATTGCTGAGATGTAGCTATTTATCTGTTTCTTTATGCTTTCCAGCAGCAATGCAAAGATTATATGCAAGCTGGAATTAAGTATTTTAACAAAACTAAAACATGCTGTGACTAGTGGAAATTTGTGCGAAATGCTATCTTAATAACCCACCAACAAGCTTTGCCAAAAGTAATGTGATATCTGGGCACAATTGTTGTGGTAACTGTTGATTTCCTCTTAGGCTAGGGGTTGTTCCACGAACGGCTCTCTGGTGCATCCAAAATTTTCGTGAACAGGTAGTACACTGAATTAGTCATGCCAAAACCCGAAGGTCTCTGCAAAAAACATAAAGAACCAGCAACTTTAAGTATGAGGGGAATTTGTGCTGGAGTTTAGGCTCAGGGCTTGTATTTTAAGTGTAGCAAAAATGTACTTCGAGTAAAATAACCCCCTCCTACCCATCTACCTTAGAACTCTTTCCTTAATGTAAGGCATCTCTATGCTGCCTGCAAGACTTCTACAGTGATGTAATGTGTATAAAACTTAAATGAAAAGTGCTGATACTGAGAGCATATCTTACTTATAAAGAACAAGATTTTAATAGATGCCATGATACTTTTACATGAAAAGGTCCGCCTCTAACATCCTTTCTCCCTTTTTCTTAACGCCTTTTTCTCCCAGTGCTGTTTCTGGTTGTGACTGCTAAACTCCCTATGCTGTGTCTCATTCTTCAGAAACTCAGGGTTATTTCCTTATGGCAACTGGGTCTTCCTTGTCCCCGTGGCACTCCGCGGTGGAACTTCCTGGAGCCGGGAAGGTTTAATGTCAGCCACTGATCCCAGCACGGGGTGACCGAGTGAAATGCAATGGTCCATAAAACACAGGTCATGGGCGATGACGTGCAAGCCCTGTTACAGCTTTGAACTCTACACCCTGTGGGACATGCGGCCGCGCTCCTCTCCCGCTCCCGGGCTCGGCTTTGCCGACCTGCAGAGGGGCAGCGGCACATGAACCAAACCCAGCACCCTCGCCCCCTCGGGAAGGTTATCCCACCGAAAACCGGGCGGATCGCTCTTCCCGTCCTTGGTCTGTCACTACAGATCACACCCTCGAGGGTCTCTCTGGGGCGGGCCGCGCCCAGGGGCCACACACAGAGGTGTGGGGCAGTCACAGGAAGGCCTTGTTGGGGGCAGGTGCTGCCGGGCCGGGTTTACACGGCAGTGATTAGACTCAGACACAAAAGCAGAGACCACTGCCGCTCCTCCTTCCCACCCGCACCCCCCGCGCCGGGGCGGGCGGCGCCGCTGGGGGGCGCCGGGGAGCGGCGACGGGAGGGGCGGAGCATGCGCAGTGGGCGCGCCTCGCCCGGGCCGCGCGCCC
>VXBX01002780.1:562213-572273 GCA_013400415.1 Scytalopus superciliaris
GTTCCCGCGCAGCGCCGCCGCCCTCAGCCACGACCTCTCCGACACGGTGCGGGCAGGTGAGCCGGGCTCGGGGCCGGGGCCGCGGGAGGGGAGGGGGCTGCGATCGCCGGGCACTGGAGCCCCCCGGCACACAGCGAGGCGAGCGCCCGCCGCCCACCCTTTCGCTCGCCTCCCCCGGGCCCGTCCCCGCACGGCAGCCGAGCCCACCCCCGCCCTCCGCGGACCCCGTGCTTTCTTTATTCCCCCCGCCTTGCTGTATGAGGTAGGTGTCTGCTCCCATATGGCTGGATCCCCGCTCCATCCCCCCCGCTCTGCGTTAGGCGAGGCAGAGCTGGCTCTCTTGTGGCACGCTGGGGGAATGTGTGTGGGGAATTCTTGCTCGCACCTGTCCTCTTCTCCCTCTGGGGGATGCGTCTCTGTGCCGCTGTTCCCTGCCTGCCGAGGTTTGCGGTGGCGGCCAGCCCACCTTTGATGCAGCTGTGGGAGGAATGCATACACGTGCCAGGGTGGATACCAGCTTCTCCTGCCCTGCTGCCCGTGGGTGGACCCTCTGGCGTCGAGGGGATGCAGGTCTGTGTGTGACCACAGTAAGATACTCGTGCGCCTCTGAACGTGTCACCTGTTCGCACGCTGTGGATGGAGACCTTTGCTCTGCAGTTACCCCGACGAGCATGCTGCCTTTCACAAATGACACTTGTTCAGCACTGGGGGTTGACATCCACCCTTCTGTCCCTACAGCCATGTAGCCACAAGTACCAGCTCTGTGCAGTGCTATGTTCCAAGGCAAATGTGAAGAGAAATTCCTGTCTTCAGAGGAACTGTACATAGTGGGGGGCACCCTCATTACATAAATCTACAGAGGGGACAGGCCTGACAACCCTGCAGGCAGGAGTAGTGAGAGGAAGTGTATCCAGTCTGTGTTTACCTTGCCCTAACACCTTCCTTCCAACATGAAAAAAGGCACGCTTATTTCTCACCTAAGTAGACAGACCCCTCTCAAAGGGTCACACCTGTTTTCCTGCCCCTCTTTATGCCAGGGTTTGGAACCTAATCCATTCTTTACATGGTGTCAGAAGGCAGAACAGTACAAACCCGCATTAGAAGAATATATTAGTGTATTCTTAAGATCTTTGGTGTACTGCCTCTGCATGCCCTTTTGTGTCCCCATTTGCCTGCTGAAGATAATTGTGTTGTAACAGCAAAGGAGGAGGCATGTAGTCACTTGTTCCTGTCCCACAAAACAGCAGGTGCTATACCTGCATGCAAACATGTGATAGCATGAATTGAAATGCTTGACTACTCCTGCACATGAGGTTATTTATGCCTTCCTGTATGTGGATACATATGTGCTGACTGCATACCTGTATCTGTCCCAGGTAAAAAGAATAGAGTTAATGTCCCAGATGTGTGGTAGTTGTTATTTAGTTTTGTCACTTGACTGCTGATGCTGAGTGGATTTCGCATTGGTGTGTGTGAACATCATCATATCAATAGAAGAGAAATATGAAGGAATCCTGATGAATGAAACTACCTTGAACTGATAGCATGAGTTGCTGTGCTAACAGTTAGCTGACTTAGTAACAGATGTGAAAGGATTAGACATGGTGGTGACACAGTATGTGGTTAGAAGAATGACTTTCAGCTTGTCTCCTCAAGCAAGGTATTTTATCTCATGCTTTTGTCAAACTTGTAGTCTAACAAAGACACGCCATGATATGAGATAAATGGTTTGGAAATCTAGAAATTTAACTTGTTTGGTTTGACCTTATATTGATCCAGACTGTTGGAAAGCGAAATTATGTATTGGGGAAGAAAATTGTTTGATTGGCAGTGATTGCATGTTAGTATTTATGTATTGTGTAAGTATGTGCTGTAAAGCATGAGCTCTGTGTGGTATCTATAGGTAGTACCTGCTTGTTACATGCTTGCTTATTCTACTAATTTTTCTAGGAAAAAAGTAGTTTTTGCCTTCAAGCATTAATGTGCTTTTGTCAGAGTTTACCTAGAAGACATTCACTATGAAATTAAATGTAAAATTGTGTGTTCATTCTCTGTTTGTTTGATATAAACAGCAGTGTAGAGCAGCCCATGTCTCAATCTTGTGACAACAGCCTTTTTTTCATTGTCCTCTTTAGAAGAACAATGTGTTAATCTATAGTTACTTTATGTTTTTGTTTGTAACAGGATGTTATAACTGCTTAATGGGAATTGTTTGCCTTGGGAATTGTGTGTTGATATAGTTCCAAAAAATCCATGGTTCTTTTCACTTTTTACATTACATAACTAAAATATCTAAAGAGAAAAGATGCTTGGCTTAAGCCCAGATTTCTGAAGCTCTTGAGGCAAACTCTGGATGGGAATTTTTTCTCTTGCTTCCTCTCCATAAATGTGCATAGTGTAAAACCAGTACTTTCTGGTACTACTTGGAATATATCTGTGCAGTGAGTTACTTGCAGTTTGGATCTGATGTGCTGACATGTCTGTGAAACCCGGAAACTTTGGGTTTTGGGGTAGGGATAGCCTTTCCCTGTTAAAGCTTTTTTATTATTTGGTAAAGAGGGTCAATCTCAGTGAAAAATGAAGGCACTCCTTGATGTAGGGACGGCTAGTCTGGGGGTTGAGTTTAGATGTCTGAGGAGCAGGGAATTTCCAGAAAACTGAAACCATGCCTGCATCCTGACAGTGTTTTAGTATTAGACTGAAACTATTTTTTTGGATTCAGAAAGTGATGGTCTGCAACTACTCTCAAATGAAATATTATCAAGCTTGTTTTCTAGAAAGGTTCTGGGTATTTTATGTAGGTCTGAGGAAGAAAGACGTGTTAGAATTTAAATTCTCTGTTCATGCATTTATTGTTTTTCCTAAAGTTAGAAGTCAGATCTTATATAGCGATTGATGCAATTATGAAAGGAACATGGTTTGTTTGCCTTTGACAGCTGGGACTGGATAGTTTGACTTTTCTAGCTTTTATTGCAGTTACATTCCGTAGTAACTACAGAGGCTTAACTGTACTTGTCACTTTCTATTCCTGCAGCTTCTTGTTGCGCTTTTTCTTCTGTGAGTTACCATCAAATACATCTTGCTTGTAGAGACATGATAGGACATTTCTTTCACAGTCTCTGAAAGTTCTGCTTAAGAGCTGAATGACCTGGTCAGATGGAACTTCTGCACAGCATCTCTGCACACTAAAGGGAGTTTTCATGGTATTCAGTACTCTTAGAAGAAAATAAAACCTCTGTGTAAAGTGTCTTGAGTTTAGTCAGACATTTAAAACCACATCAGTATGGATGCATTGCAAAAACCATTTCAAAAATAATAAATGCTATTTTTATCACTTTTATTACAGGCTGGGTTATGCAGAAGGTAGTGGCACAGTAATCACATAGTTCTTAAATAATAGCATGCAATTATATTCCTCCAAACCGCTGGGAATGCTGGAAGCATGTTACTTTATAAAAGAGGAAGAAAAGGCCCCAAAGATGTTACTTAAATGTGTAACCATGGCTGCTTCTATCACTTCAGCTTCTTTCTGTAGGCTTTGATTGTATTTTTGGATACAGATCCTCTGAACCTTTTCTGGTGAATACCTTCTTCATCCATTTCTATTGGGTGAGTTAGGCACGCAAGGAAGGATTACTTGCTGCTGCTGCTGGTGGTGACATGGGAGAGAAGCAAATAAAATTTTTTATCAAGTGCCAGATTGTTAGAAAATAGTTACAAATTGAAGGATTTGATCCTAATTTGAACAGTATGAAATTTTGGAAGGAATATGTATTTGTTTTTTGTGCTTTAGAGTGCTCACTCACCAAAAGAGCCCCTACCTGCTCCTTTTAAAAATGTTTCTAAGTGGACTCTGCTTACCAGACAATGCTGCGTGGAAGACAACTTAACCTGTCAGCATCTTTGAAATAGTTGTTTAGATTGTGTAACTATGGTTTTGTTTTCAAGGTGGTTGAAAAATCACAGTATCACTATGGGGATTGATACTTTTTCAGGTGAAATTCTCTTTGATAATAATAAAAATAACAATCATAATAATGCTTTTTATTTCCCATTAAAAAAAACCCTAAATAAGGTGGATGAGGCTCTGAGCAACCTGATCTAGTCAAAGATATCCCTGCATCTTGGAGTGGTATTGAACTAGATGACATTTAAAGGTTCCTTCCCACCAAGACCATTCTACAATTCTATGTATATTAGATTGCCATAATTTATTCTCACTTATTTTCTCCAACTCCTTTATTAATGCAATTTTCCCTTCATTTCTGGCAATTCTCCTAATTATAGCAGTAGATATGCAGTTGATTCCCCTTATTCCAAATGCAGGTTGTACTGGGAAGGATGTCACATGTACAGCCTAGTTTGTTTGTGCTACTGCACGCTTTCATGTATCAAATATGACCACCAAATGGAATTTGGTTGTTATGGGAAAAAAAGAGATTTGACATGCCTCTCTCATTTTAAGAATTCTTTCTGGGAATTATTGATTTGAATAATTCATCATCTTAAATTCATATTTTGATTAAATTGCGGTTTTCTTCTGATGAGGCTTCTGGAGAGCCTTTCATTTTGCTCGCTTTATCTAAGCTCATATCAATAAAAAATGTCTTTATAAAGCAAAACAAAAGAAGAGAACTCTATTTCTTCTTCATGTTCAAAAGTCAGTCCCTTCCTACAGCCTTCCTGTGTTTATTTGAAGATTTCGAACTTTAGTAATTTTATTTCTTACACAAATAATATCTGAACTGTATTAGTTCAGGGGGAGAGAGTAAATATGTTTATTATCACTAATGAATTGAATATTACCCTGGCAGCCAAAACTTATGAGATATAACTGAAGGCTTAAAAAGGAAGATAAATCAATTTTGTGTTCATTATTATGTATCCAGCAGTATATGTAATATTATGGTGTATTTAACAGTTTCCAACACCACCTAATCTTGGGCTCTGTCTGAACATCTTTGTCAACATACTCTAGTTTCTGTTTTTTACTGAAGCAATGCTTTGTCAAAGGGCCTTGTGAAAGTAAAAGGGGTCTTTTTAGAAGCATGGATGTGTGTAGCAAGTTATAACTGCAGGATGCCATTTAAACCATCGGTCCTTTCTTTATTCCCAAAGCCTGAGTGTATCCTTGCTTGTGGATCTTAGGAAACCTCATGGTTATTGACTCCTTTTGAAAAGAGTCTATTAGTTGTTTTGCTACAGGGTCTAGTCAGTAGTGCTTTTGAGAGTTACCTCTTTTGTCTGAAGATTTATGCCCCCATAGCTGAAATGTAGTCAGTGACTTTGCAGGTGCTGTTACACTCTTCTCAACACAAAACAAAGTGAATTAGCTCGAAGTGCCTTTTGTTGCATGAAACAAATTAGCAGTGCTCAATTGCCTGGTTACTGTTTCAGAATGTGTCTTGAACAGATTAATTGCTTTCCACCACTGACACTCAGTGTGAGTCTCTTTTCCTTGTAATTTTGTTTGTTTGTTTTTTTTCTTTTGGACTAGCTTGCTTTGTAGAAAAGCTACAAAACTGGTGCGAGAACTAAGGGGTACGAGAGATGAGAGCCTAAAAATCATATGATAGAAGGAAGGGTGAAACCCTTGAATTTCAGCAGCAGTGGGCTCTGCTGTGTGTTTACCCTTACCTTTATCCTTAAAGCTAAACTTTCAGTTTAGGGTGGCTCTTTTTGAAACAGCTCTCCCTAGAATTGCCAAAACAATGTTTGGACATGCTGTGCATGTAAATGAATAAAAACTGATTGCTTCTGTAGAAATATTGTCCCTTTGTGCATCCTTGGCCAATCTGCTTGGAAAAGGCTGACTTGGAGCTCCAGAAGTGCTGTTATGATGGTTAAGGTGCTACAGGTTGCTGTTCAAATGCTTCTAGACAAACAATTTAGGAGATCCACTTGCATGTGATCACAGGCCATGTGGGAGGTAGTAGCCAAATTATCCCTATATAGTTTGCGAGTCTTCTTTTATTCCTTCCCTAATCTGTTTCTGTTGTGTCTTCACCACAAAAGACATCTTGATTTAGGCATCTGTAAAATGAGAGACCGCATGAGTCTCAATACAGTTACTATATGTAGAGTTTTGAAAACACTAAATACTTGTGAGGGAAAGAGGCTGGGGCAGAATCAGCTATGACAAAATAGAATAAATATTTGCCCAGTAGAACTGTGGCTTGGAAGAGGAAGGGGGTGAATGCTAATGTAATACAATTTTGAATAAAAAAATAGATAAAAAGAAGATGCTATTAAAGAAGACACTGCTAGAGGCAGAAGTGTCATACAGAGTGAAAATTTCTGAAGTACTGAGTGAAAATATATGAAGTAGTGGAATTCAAAGAAGGGAAGGGGTTCTAAGTTGGGATGTGAGCTCTATGTTCTTGGTTGAATATAATAAAAGGATTGGGATACTTTTCTGATATGTGTAAAACTGAGGAAAAATGCCAGTTATGTTAATCGTGATGAGTAGAGTTTTGTGAATAGAGAATTAGATAAATATGAATAAAGTTCTTTGACCCTAATATACATGAGATTTATAGACTTTATGCTACAAATAATAGTTTCAAATTCATACCTTAAAATATTTACTGTTGAATTTAAATTTGGAAAGGTTAGCATCCATTTGCCTGCAGAAGGAAAAGCCAGTGACATTTTTACTGCTTACAGAGTTACAAGAGCAACCAAGATGGAGAGATTGATGTTGTGCATATCAGAATGACCATTCTAGGAAGGATGAGTAATTTCTCCAGGCCATAGATGGACTGTTCATCATTCTGCCTGCTGGGTTCTTGCTGTTAGTAAGCATCCACTAGACTTGTGAACATTCCTGAGCTGATTAGGTTGCTAATTCACAGTTTAAAATCATTATGATTTAAATAATTTAAATGACACTTCTTAAACCAGAGGTATCCTTAACAACTTCTTTTGAGATCAGAATTATGAAAATAGTGCACCCATTCATTGTTCTCATGAGTTTAAAACTGAAAGAGTCAGAAATGTTATCCCTGTATTCAGCATGCAAATTGCTGTCAAAAGTGGAAATGCATGTTACATCTCCTGATTTCTGACTGTTCTCTGCTGGCAATATTGTGCAAGGGATAATACACACATCAGAGTAGTTCTTCAGAAAGATACTGAGGAGTTAAGCTTCTGGAGGAATCATTACTTTCTGCTGAATCTGTGCACAGATGTGTCTTTGTGGGAGGAGCTCATTTAAAAAATTCTAGTGCTTTCTCCCCAGAGTCTTTTCACTAAGGGTGCCTTGCTGGCCAGCTTTTTATCCCTTTTTTCCTTGTATGGTGCAGAACATCATAATGTCTGTAAACCTCCTAACTATTTAAAAATAGAAATAACAATAACAGTCTTGTGTCCTTTATCCCCGTCTGTAGGAGATTTTATTCCTTGTGCAAAGTGCAGTAATTGTGATATTATTATTTCCTTTCAAGACTGTGGTGGTTTAAAATGTAAGATTGGTAACAGATTTAATTCCTAGGTTTTGGATTTGTCTATATAGACTAGTTAGGTGTCTTCTACTATTGCAGCCTGATAAATACTTCTTTCTGTTGTAAGGAGACATTGCTGGAACAGCTGGCATTAATATGTGTGTAGAGGATTTAAGACCAATAACTTTTTGAATTAAAGAAACAAAATCCAGCAAAGTACATCTTAAAAGTATATTTAAACATAACATGAGTCTTGATTTCTTTATACTGTGAAGAATACTAGAATACTAGTTTATATTATAAAGTAATATGTTTCAAAAGTAACAAAGTAACTGCAAATGACATTTTCACTTTCATTTATTGTGTGTTTTTTAACATCTGAAGTCTGCATTGCTGTGTTATTTGCGGTGACACCACTCCTTTCTAGTGTTACATTAGACAGGAAAAAGTAAAAATGAAAAATTAATTAGATGAGAAATAAAAAGCACTCCACATTTCACTGGGAAGGGAAAAGCATGAATAACAAGTTGGTTTTGTTGTTTGTTGAATAGAAACAAACAGGTTCATAGAATGTGTGTGCCAAGATAAATCACTGAAACTGATGGAGAAGTTTTGTAAAATGGGCAGGAAGTGGGGTACAAAGAGAAAATTGTATCGGGGGTAATCCAGGGGAAGAGGGGGAGCAGAATACACGCTTGGATAAGGCTTACAGGAGCAAGGCAAGATACCAAACATGCAAGTGCAATAGTTCATTTATAATAAGAACCTTGTGTCACATGTTAAAGATAGCGAAATTGCTAGGTGAAATTTCATTATTAAGTGATTTTTTTTTTAAAACTGTTTGAACTTTTAACTGTTTCAAGATTTAATAATAGGAGAAATAGGGATTATTGAACTACTGACAGGTTGTATCATTGCTGCTGTTATTTGGAGAATCGTGAGGCCTAGCTGAATTCAGTCTTTTTAATGCAGTGTACTAACAACAAAACAGTCTGTTTGGTGGGGAATGAGAAAGAACACAGTGTCATTCATATGTTATAGAATTAAAAAATGCAGACAGTTACGAAGATTTTTGGAACGAGATGTCTGGTGAAAGCTGAAAGGAGCCTTCTCAGCAGTTGGGACAGGGCAAGATTGCCCTGGTTATTAAACACAGCTGTGATTGATTAAGGGGAGAAACTTAAACCTGGGTTTCCCATGCTCATTGTATGTTGTGTTGCTAAGGTTTTTTGTTTGTTAGTTTTGTTGTTGTTGTTTGAGTTCATCCCAGTTCAAGAAATCTGTCCTTTTGCCTTTGCCTTTGTACAGTGTCGTTTCCCTACTCGGTACGTTTTGCCTCTGATCCCTGTTCCAAGATTTGAATTCCAGTCTGGCTGAGTGCCTACTCTTCGTTTGTGTTCCATTTACGAGACAGTTCAGATTGCTTTGCGTTAGTGACTTGTTTTTTTCCTCACTCACATGTGTTCTGTCGCTTGCAAGGTTTACTAGACATGGTGTTTTCCCCTACTTAGTAAGATGTATGACCGATGTCCTTGAGCCATCCATCTGAAATGTTTTAGGTTGCCATGCTTTGTCTGATTTTGAGACCTATCAGCACTAGTTCCTTCTAGCTTGTATACAACATCACCATATTTTGTCATTGCATCCAGTTCTTGATTAGTTTTTCATCTCTCATGAGCAGATGATGTAGTTTCTTAGTCACAATGTGCAGAAATGGACTGCCTACTGAGTTGTTGCTGGATTATAATGGATGATTCCATCACTGTCTGAACTTTCAAATGTGATGCGAAACGAAAATGTTAATTCGGCAATGTGTAGTTTTATATGTTATTTTTCTGAAGTTTTATTTGGGGGGGATAAAAGAGGCTGCTGAGTCTAAAATTGCTTGTTTTTCTTTAAAAAAATTGTCAATTTCTTCCCCATATTTGAAACTGCTCTCTTTCCTTCCCCCCTTCACTCCCCTCCGGTATTCTTACTGAAATGCTACATAGAAAGTGGATTTAATCTGCCAGACTCTTCAAGGAAAACCTTTTGTGCAAGTGGTGTAGATCTTATGGTTTGAATGAAAATATGAGCTAATTTAAAATAACCAGTATCTTCAATTTGCTAAAATTTTTGTGAGGGAATTTAGAGGTAAGACAGACACAATGATGGTACAGACCATGGGACAGGCTTTTGTATCATGGTATTGCAGCTATTACTGCTACATTGAGCTGTGCTGTGTGTAACTTTGGCAGTCAGCCAGGAACTCAGGAACTTCTAAAGGTAGAGAAAGTAGTGTTTTGAATTTCTTGTTTTGAAAGCCTTTTATGTAATTATATTGATTGTTAATGTAATGACTTTAAAAGCTTAAGTAATTAATATAATGGCTTTAAGATTCCTACTTTTGCTTGTTCCTAGCATAGGCCTGGTTCTATATTTCCGTTAAAAATGACCTTGCAAACTGCGCTCAGTGAGTTATTTCATTGTTCTGTAATGATGCAGGTTATCCCTGGTTGTACAGATTGGAAAAACTGATAATCAGGAATTTTGAATGGCTTAATTCAGATCTCGGAACAGACCAAAGACAAAACTGTGAAAGGAATCCAGCTTTGGTTCTCTGGCCTTTTTTTTTTTTT
>VXBX01002780.1:572318-627055 GCA_013400415.1 Scytalopus superciliaris
TAATGTCTCAATCAAGACAATGTGCAATATCTTGAAGAATGGATGTTGAGGCGTTTGAATTCGTTTTGTTCTGGAAGATATTGAGATACTAGGAAAGACTTAAACCTTGAGGCTTTCTTTATGGTCTTAAGCCCTGGGAGTGGTTTTAAACTTATTAACACAATGCAGAAACTCACTTTATAGTAGTATCTGGCACAGACACACAGATACTTCTCAGAAATAGTCTCTAAAAGAATATCACTATGGATTTGCAAGCAGTTAAGAATCAGGTAATGTGAAAGAGTATTAACTTTACACAGCAGCAACAAAAAAGTCAGTATTTTGGCAAGAAGTGCTGTACTCCTTCTGCCAGTTTTCATATCTTTATACATTTGGCTTCCTAGAGAACTGAAAAGGTTATTTTTGGCCTAGTGCCCTAGGCTAAAAATGGCTTCTGGAATCTCATAGCTCAGTTTGGTGTTGAGCAGTTCTGTGCAGTAGTAACATAACTGCAGTAATTGGTAGCCTCACTGAAGCATTTCAGTTATGCACTTAAATGTTAAGCTGTGGGAGATGTGGCTGCGCGAGCCCTTCAACATGCCGTTTATCAGAAAAATGTAAGCCATGTTTATCTGTGAAGCAATGGTAGCCTGAAGAAAAAGAGGCTTTTCTGTAAGTACTTGTTAAAGGGAAGTAAGAGTCAGTGTAAGACTTAGCCTCTACAGGGAAAGGCTCTAAAATTAAGAAATAAATCATGGTAGCTGTGGGAACAGTGAAGCACGAGCATTGCAGCTGACACTTCACTTGTGGGCAACAGAATGAGTCTGTGAAGTTTCCTTGTGTTTCTAGCCAGTGTAGTAAGGTTTACCTTTAAAAATTAAAAAACCCCACCCCAACCCAAACACTGCCCTTCCCCAAGAAACAAGTACACCGGTTACTAGATGTGAATGTTTTCTTGTAATAATGTAGGTTTCTGAATGGTTTGGGTGGAGTTAAATAAGGAGTTTGAAATAGTCAGGGGAATAATTAGAGGCTGACTATTTAAATCTGAAAAGTCTTAGACCAATTAAAGGTCCAAAAACATGAAAAGGGTGGATATTGCTTCCTTCTATGTGCTTCACAAATCTGTAGCATTTTCTCCAAATTTTTTATTTAAAAAAGTAGGAATAATGCATGGTGCTGCAGGAAAGTAGAGTTTTTCTGACTCAAATTCATATAAAAACATCATTATATATATATATTTTTTTTTGTGGATGAAGTCAACACGGACAAATTCTGCATGAGAATCAGTGTTGCTCTAGGCATAGCACATAAAAATCCATAGAACATTAATTTTAAATTCATCCCAGAAATCAGTACTGGTTTTTTGTGTTCTAACTTTACAGTGTAAGGCTTTGTTAACAGTCTGGAAATGTGGCTAAAATAAAATGAATTCTGGTCAAGTTCGTGATCATACAAATTTGAGATGACCAGACTAGTGAATGGCTCTTCAAAGACTGTTATCAGACTTCTTTATCAGTACTAAGGCTTTAAAATGAAGAAATAAATCATGGTGTTGCTATGGGAGAAGTGGAGCACAAGCGCCACAGAGAGCTACCTACCTCCAAAATCAATTTCTAAAATACAAATGCTATTGTTCTAAACAATTTATGAAAAAGAATCATTCCAGATCAGCTGCTGTATAATACCTGTGCTCAATCCTCAGAAAGCTGGAATTTTGCTTACCTGGACTAAGCAGAAACCTTGCCAATTTCCTAAATAGAGCTCTCCCTGTAAAACAGAATCTTTTGTTTTATGTTTTGGTGGCTAAGCAGTATAAACTGGTTACATTTCTTGCTTGCAACCTCTAGCCAAATAGTTTTATAGAATTTTTACTGTTTTAAAAAATTATTTCTGGTAAGGTACTTATTGAAGATAAATCACATTCTTGGTTAACAGTATTTGAAGGAATTAGCCTGTGTCTAAAAATTTTTCTTCCTTGTTTCTAACAAAACCATCTTATTTTTCAATGTTTGCATAATAGAAAAAAATAAAAATATTTGAAGTTAGGAGGGATTCTTCTGCTTGTAATTGATTCAGCTTGGAAAAAATCAGGCCTGGTTTGTCCTCAGTGCATGTGCAGTATGTCATTGTGTGTGTGTGTATGTGAAATATGGTGAGTACATTATATGTATTAAAAAATATTTCACCTGCTCCTCTTTATGCATGATGCAGTTCTGCTTTTTCATATGTTTCTAAACCCTTCCTTGAGGCATGAACCAGGTATAGCCTGGGAATAATTCAATCAATATGTGTGAGAAGACAGGACATAAGGAGAAATATATTGCTTTATTGGTAATTAATATGAATAAGTTATTAAATGAAGGTTATTTGAGCTTAAGTACTTTTGCCTTTCCTGTGGAATAGTATAAATAAACCCATGGAAAGCATTGTTGCAAAAAAGAAAATGGTAGAGAGCAGTAAGCTCTTAGGGTGTTTTGCTTTATTGACAGAAGCTGCTTTTGTTTGGAGGAATTCCTCTGATACTTCAAGAATATTTAGTCAGTTCTGTTGTGCTTTACCAGATATGTCTTGCCTTATTTTGTGCTGCTGTTTTCATTATGGTGCCAGTGGACTATACTTGTTAAAGGATGCTGAAGCAATTGATTTGTCTTAAAAATAAAAGAGACTTTTATGCTGATACAGTTTGTTCCTCTGCCTAATACTGGCCATCAATTTCCCTGACTGAGTCTGTGTATCTAGATCAAAATTTATGGCTCATATGTACTGTCTCAATTTTAAAGTATGCCAGTGATAATAGTGTGATCTATTATATATTTCCTTTGGAAATAAATGAGGTTACCCACTCTTATTTTTTATTTTATCTTCAACTTCTGGTCATTTATTCTTTTTTCCTCACTAGATCAGCTAATCCACTATAGCAGACATTTACTCTTCTGCAGTTTTTTATACATTATTTTTTACCTCAGTATTTAATAAACTAAGAGATTTGATTAATGAGGATTGGTTCCTATTAATCCTGAAATTTAGGATGCCACTGCAGTTGTCCATCTAGCTTCCTGCTGAAAGGTACTGGCCATGTAACTAGGTTGACAAGCCTGAGTTGTAATGGTGGTGGATTTAAATTATTGGGACAGGCTTGGAATTGTGGTGTTGAGGAGCTGACATGTGATTTCACCTGCTGCACCTGTTCCTGGGAAGGTACCCACCAGCAGAGGAGGGGAGGGCAGAGTTGAGGCTGCTAATATCTTACCTTGCTGTATGGAATGTTTCAACGGCTTGTGAGTCAGTCCTAAAGAGATGAACCTGTTGTGTTCTGCTGTGAAATACTCTTTCACATCCCAGGTCTTGCAATTTTATGAAACATTATAGGTTTTTGTGCGCTTTATCATTTTTATTGTCTTTTACTTAGTTATTAACAACTAGACATAGCAATTTGTGAGGTGCTTTGCAAATACTTTCAGTGGGGTAATGTGTGTTCAGCTTTCTTATCAATAACTGCTGTTAATGCACCCAACTTTCATTGTAGTCATTTACACCTTAAAGTTGGTGGGAGCTCATGATTGTCATCACTCCAATTTTACACTCTTTCCAAGCCTATGATTCTATAATTCTGTTCTTCCATGTTGTATTTTAAGTTTTTGTAAGACGGGGTTAAACATGACCTTAATTGTGTCTAACCTACTACGTGCTCCACGTCCCCATGTATCTCTGACTTGGCCTTGCTGTTACTTACAGCACCCTTAGCATCAATCACTTGAAGATTTTATCAGCAATGACTATATTCTAGGGGGGAAAGGCTTGAAAATCTGAACTGATGTTGGGTTTTGAAGAAATAAAACTAATTTCTCATATGAGACACTTAATGACTTCCTTGAGGGCATTGTTCAGTTTCTCTGAATAAATGTTGGATTAACACTCTACAACCAAATCCAAATGACTGATGTTCTAGAGTGAGCAAACAAAAGAGGCTTTTCTAGTGGATAGTATAGTCATACCAGGTTGTAGAATACTATTTTTTTCAGTAGTGTACAAGTTCTAGCTTATGAGCCCGTGTTTTAAAGGTCTCAAAGTACTTTTTCCTGTGTAATAATTTTTATTTGTGTCTCCTTTGGTGTTTTGCTATATACATTAGGAATATAAAAATGAAGGTTATGTATAACGTTGAGGAAGGTTTTAAATCAAATACAGGTAAAGTTGCTTTTTAATTAAGAATTCCTCCCTGAGTATCTATTCCAGAATGGATTGCTTGACAATTCCATTTATAGAAACAGGATGTTTTGGTTTTATGAAATGTGGATTTCTTGGGAACTCATTTTGAGAAAGTGTTTGTCTGCCTCCACCCCTGGTGGAATGCAGATGACATCACATATTTTTTAGGGTACTGGTGCTACAGGCAATACATACAGACCAGCTTTAGAAGTGTCAGTGACATAAAAGGAATTGTGGTCTAAGCAGCCTTACTATTTAAGGTGAATTGGTGATACTGATGTCCAGGTGATCATATCTAAGGCAATAGAAATAGAATAGTAGGTGGTTTGGATTTTTACCTATACCATTTTAAATATTATAAATAATTGCAGTGTAGGTTCCACCTTAGGTCATTTTGTGATCTAAAACATAACCCTTGAGCTGTCTTTCTTGGATGGCAAAGATGTGTTGCTCATTTGTTTTGGATCTCTTATACATGTTTTTTTCTCACTTATGGTAATTTTAGTTCAACTGGCATTTGAGTTTAGTGTTAATTCATCCCTTTGGAAACTTGTGGTTAAGATCTAAAGACAACTTTACAAAACCAGCTTTTTAAAAGAGAATATTTCATTGTAAATTAAAAGGTAAGTATCAGTTAAGTTATGCAATTAATAAACGTTTTGTTCTAAGTTTATATCTAAATTTTGTGGGATCATAGGATAACTGTGAAGGGACCTGGGATACTAATGAAGGGACCCCTGTAGGTCATTGAGTCTAACCCCCTGTATAAAGCTGGGTCAAGTCTAAACCAGTTCAGTCTGTTTTTGTCAGCTAAAGCACTTCTCATTTAGCTGAGGCATTTCCAAGTATCTTGAAGTCCCAAGTGTTACTTCTGTTATGAATTCCCTGCATTTTTGTGGTGAAAGAATAGCCAAGGTGATTAGATTGGTTTACAACCTTGCTTTGCATCTATGCAAAATATACTACTCGGACATCTCTTGTTTGCTGATGTACTTCTAGACCTACTTGAAGAGTTTTGCTCCAGTTGTGTATTGACATAAACTCTGACATATTTTGCATCTATTACTAAATACATACTCCCATTGTTAATCTATTTAGGAAATACTGAAGAAAGGACCTAGGTTAACACATTTTGGAAGTGCTTTTACCATGCTTTAAAAGAGAATATGGCGTGGTTGTGGTTTTAAATCCTATTCTGGGTACCTTGGGGGTTCTCCATAAGAAAGATGTTCATGAGGAGCTTGTAGCACTCTAGACTGGAATGCTCAGTAAGAATACTTGGAGATACAGATTTGAGATAGTTGAGATTGTGTGGGATGCTTTTTTCCCTTTAAGTTCTGATGGCAATTGTGGAATGCCTGTGTTTAAAATTACGAAACCGTTTAAAGTTGTATGGCAGTAAATGCCCAGTAGGCAGCTAAGCCCCACACAGCTGCTCACTAACTCCTCTGCAGTGGGTTGGAGAAAAGAATCAGAAGGGTTAAAAGTATGAAAACTTCTCAATTTACAGGTAAAGAAAAAGCTGCATATACAACCAAAGCAAAATAAGTTGTGGGTGTGTTTGTTTGTTTTGACAATTTGGTATGCAAATGCAGGTAGGGTGAAAGGTAGGTATAAGTGAAGTTAGTGTGGCAAAATCCCTTCTGACTGATGTATGTGAGATTTTCCATGTTCTAATTTTCTAAAACAAATGATGCTTAGGATTGGGTTAGAGCAGTGTAAGGTAGCTTGCCAGTCTTTTAGCTTCATAAACCTCAGCATAGGATTATTTAACCTAGTTTCTTGGCAAGATCTCCTGTCATGCTGCTGTACTTGCTTGCTATCAACATCTGAGTTTAGTTCATAAAGAGTTTTCAGTATGTCTGTGTTGCTGTGACTGTAGTAGGGTAGATGTCCGTAAATAATGTGACTATAATGCAATTATAGCTATTGAAAGATAGTTATTCTTGCTCCCTAGCTAGTATGTATTGTCTTGGGTGTTGTGCCTTGGTTTTAATTCTTACTTTCAGACTGTCTTGGGGAATCTGTAGTGCTCTATCAGCACTAATGTGTCTGAATGTTAGAAAATTATCTCAGATATTTATATTAACTGCAATGTATTTTCCCTGTATGCAGTGTCTCAACTATTAATTAATTATTCATTAAATATGGTCCTAATATGTGAAAGGTCTCCTCCTGCCCAGTTAGAGGGACAGTTTATAATAGATGACAAATACCTGTTTTCCACAGGTCTCTTCTCTTTGGTTTCTTTAACAAATCACCAGAAACTGTAGCTGTTAAAAGGAAGGCAGTTAGAACCTGTTTTCTGAATTTAGTCAGATTAAAATCTGCTGGAGCACTCACTCATCTGTGGTGGGGTGATGCCAGACTACTTTCATGATTCAGCCATGTATTAGTGTAAAATGGCTTAGGTAATGGAATACACTGAGGGCTGGACTATTCAACGTCACTATTGTTATGTGGAATTTTGGGAGGTTATTTTGTACAGTGTTATTATATTGAACTGAGTAACATAATAAATCAAATGATGTCTTAGAATGTAATTCCCACAAAACTCTCTTTCGTTAATTAAATTTTCTATTTTGAAATGTGGTTACCAATATGTTTTCCTCCTTGTAAAATATTAATGCAGCATTTAACAGTACTTACAAATTTTTTATTTATTTCCATAATATCTATCAAAGGCTATGAACTTTCAGAATGGTAGATTTCAACTAGTGAGTATTTTTGTGTTATAACTGGAGAAGCTGATGAGGAACAGAGCAGGCAGCAGGTGTATTTGGAGCTGACAGATCTCTAAATAATGTTTAAATAATAATATCTCTCTGAATGCCTCTTTGTGTGTGTGTGTGGGTGCTTTCTGTTAGCCTTTATAGCTGAAGGTACAGAAACAAGGGGTAACTGTGGTAGAGGAAGGGCAGGCACTGATCTGTTCTCTGTGGTGACCAGTGACAGGACCCGAGGGAATGGCCCGAAGTTGTGTCAGGGGAGGTTTGGGCTGGATATTAAGAAAAGGTTTTTCACCCAGAGCATGATTGGGCACTGGAACAGGCTCCCCAGGGCAGTGCTCACAGCACCAAGCCTGACAGAGCTCAAGATACCCTGAGGCACGTGGTGTGACTCTTGGGGGATGGTCCTTCACAGGGTTAAGGATTGGACTTGATCCTTGTGGGTCCTTTCCAACTCAGCATGTTCTGTAATATTAGGCCACTGGCAAAACAGTAACAAAATAGTTATGGTTTTCTGTCTTAGTTGAATGGTTTTGAACCTGATTATGATTAAATCTCCTGTAACTGTCTCTTGTATTGTCCTCATAAATGTAATAAGTCATAAGTTTTAAAGAAAAAGGAAGTACAGTGAATATAGTAATTGAGCTTATATCCTCCTATACTACATTTATACTGTTTGGTAGCATGTAAGTATTTTCTTTGGGGGATTGTTTTGTGTTCCTCAATTTTCATTTGAAATGTTTGTCAGTCAGTGTAGTGTACCTGGTAGCAAATTAACTAGGGGAAGTCAGTGTTTAAATATAATATCACTTGACTGTTTAATCTGAAATTTTTTGGGGGACTTTCCACTGGATTTTCACAGTGGTCAAAGGTAATCTTTCAGATGGGATTTTTTTTTTTTTTAAATGTTGTTAAAAAAGCTTTGAGTCTTGGTTTCATAAAACTACTGTGTAAAAGCAGAACCACTATATACCTTTAGCCGTTTTCATGCAGTTTACTACTTTGGAACAAAATTTGTAAGTTACGTAGCATGAATCAGTTGTTTTGCACAGTGTTTTAGTAGTAACTTGGAATGGCTGAATGAGTAGAGCTGTACTGTATATGAGGGTAAGGTGGTAATACTGAACCTTGGATACCTGCTGGAAAATTTTCTGCCCTCTTTTGCTTTCACCTTATTTTACAGTAATAAAACTAATTAAATCACAAAAGAGGTGAGTCTTGGTGCAAATACTGACTGCCTTCCCTCTGACACAGAGGGAAAATGAGAGGAACAGAAGATTGAGCCCACCTTCTCTTTTTGTAGAAAAAACAAAATCTGAGGTATATCTGCTTGAAAAGGGCATCCTCTAAGAACCTAGCTTTCTTTTTTGATAGTGTAAGAAACTGGATCTATAATTCAGAATTTTTTCTTTATTTTTTAATAAAGGGAAGTTTATGAAAATGAATGTATGAATTATTTCCTTATTTTTATCAGTTTTATTTTCAATGGCCAATGTTACTTGGAAGGAAAACTTGGAGAAAAAACAATTTTAAGTATCAGCTTCTAACAGAAGGACATTGCATTGCACACTTAAACATTTTAACTGTGATTGAATCTGTTAATTTATGACTGTATGAGAACATATTTTGCTATTTTTAATGTATGTTTTTTATGTGGATAATGATCTGTAATTTCCTACCTGATATTGTGCTTCAAGTGAATGAGATAAATATGAAAATCAAATATGAACTATTTTGAGTTAATCAGATAAGTATAAATAGGCTTATATGGAATACCATAGCCCTGGCATCTCTCTGACCAATGATTTACAATATTATATACTTTTAGCACAGGCAAGAGTCACTGTGTGATTGGAATTATCAGAATAGTTTTTTTAATTTTAGAATAAATTAATTGTCTTGTTTCTACTTGTTTTATTATAGTGAAACCTTTCTTTGCAAGGACTAGTTGAGTCAAAATTTCTTAAGGTTACCAGTTCAGTATTCCTTGTTTTGGCGAGACTGTCTGTCCAATGTATGTACTTCATCTTTGCTTGTAAGACTTTTTACCCTTCTTTGGTTTCTGTGAATGTGAATATGTATCTTAATCAAGTATAGGCCTCACTAAGCCTTGTTAGGGTATGTAAGGTGCTTATTTGCCAGATAAAGCCACAGTTAAGCCAGGAGAATGTATTTTCTTAACAGACTTTCCTAGGGTAACTATTCACATAAAAGCACATCTCTTTTTGGTTCCATAATTACATGCAGGCAAAATATTTGAAATCATACTGGCTATTGAAATTACTGCTAACCAGAGTTTTGTATAATGCAGTTTGTTAAACAAGGATGTATTTGAATAAAGAACTGCCTCAGTCATTGTGCATTGTATTCTCTCATTTGCAGGGGTGTGCAAGCACATGGCCATAGACACGTGAGACATGATGTACGTGCCTATCCACACTTCAGGCATATGGATTTTCATTTTCTTGTATCTTGTATTTTTATGGCCATAATTTGAAAATTAGAAGTAATGAGTAATCATGGGAGCTATTTAGGGTCAGTTTTAAGAAGAAAGTTTGTGATTTATGCAGAATTTATTCAAAGAAGTTGTATGTATATTTCATTGGGAATTTGGTTGCTACTCAGAATACACACTGTATGTTATTTTTACAGTAATTTCTGCATATCTAACCACTTTTATTTGTTTAGAGAATGTAGCATTAACTTGTATGTATATATGTTGTATAGTAATCTTACATAGAGACTGCACATCATTACTGATTTAAAATCCCTCTTTTCTATTTTGACAGAAAAAATAAGTAGTAGAAGAATATGAGGTAGGCAAAGCATTTAACAATCCAATCAGATATGTAACAGTGAAGTGTATGTAAATGTTCACTCAGGTATTACTTATAAATTCTTCCTGAAACACAGGTATGGAAAATCTTTCCCTCTGAACTTGTGTTGCTGAACATTCCATGTCAGAGATGCTTTTTTTACTTGTTTTGGATCTCTTGGAATTGGAAGCAAAAGATGTCTTGTACTGATTTTTCACTTTGGACAGTTTCTCTAGAACAGTAGCTTCCAAGGTGAAAAGCATTAATAACAGCTTGAAAGTGGTATTTCACTAAAATGGTTTACAGTTCCATGACATGAAATTTGAGGATTTTCTGAAAGATTGTCCTCTTTCCATTATGACTCTAAAACTACAAGCAATAATCAGAAACTGAACCAAACTCTGTATGTTAGGCAGTTTTCCAAAGGAGAGCTAGACAATCTAATACAGAGATTCTATAAAGAAAATTTTGTTGATGTAACAGCTTAATCTGTCTGGGTAATTTTTTTGCTCTTTATAAGAGTATTTTAGGCTCTCAGAAAAGATCCTTGATTTAAATACCTGGTTTATATTCCAGTTCAGAATTGCTGTGTTAATTTCAGGTTTACTTTTTATTTGAGAACTGGAAACAAGTTTAAAATCTTTTTCGTGCCCATTTTTTTTGGTGGGTTATTACAGTTCTGTGCCTTGGTAGTTGAAATGCTTAATTTGCAAAGCTTTAAACAAAAGGAACATAGGAAAAAAGGTAGGTTCTTAAGGATTATGTTGAGGTCCCTGACACTGGAAGTGCTTGTGGGTTCATCACAGAATTGTCTAAAATTAATGTGGATCAAGATGGGACTGCTGGGCAAAGGGGGAAAAGCAAATAAAGGCATACAATGAAAAAAGACAACAAAATCTATAAATAGCTTAGGAAATCAGTAGCCTGTGGTTGGCCATAATGAATGGACTAACCACAGTATAGAAACAGTTTCTGGATTATATTGATAGCCAAGGCTAACATGAAGTCATATTTTGACATGCACTTATTGTGTGATATCTAAATTCTCAGTAGAACTGAGCCTTTTTATTACTGAGTACAGTTGCTATTTAAGAACACACCAGAAAAGCAGGGAATAAAGCATTTTGAGAATTAAATGAATGCCTAGCCTTTCATTGTATATAAAGCATTGAAATAACTTTTTAAATTGAAAGAAATAGCTAATAAAATAGAATTACCTTAAAATTTTTTAGCCTTATTTAAAAAGGGTGAGAAAATTGTCTGTTGGAACTAATCTTAAAGTCATGACATTGTTTAGGTTAGAAAAGTCCTGTAAGGTCATATATCACTAGACATAGCAGAAGTATCTATTGGCACTAGTTTATGGTCTGCACTCTTGCTGTTAATGTACTGGCACCAGTACAAACTAGGAATTTGGACTTTGCCAATGTAGGCATATTTTCTGAATCTTAACATTTACATTTAGTAAATGGTGGGCAATGGAACTCTTCAGTCTTCAGCAAAACAAAAATAAACTGGAAGTGTCTTGGATTCTTCAAACAAAAGCTGTCTTCCTGTCCTGGTTTTTAGAACTGTGCTTGTCTATGATAAAGATGGAGAGTCTCTTTCACTCCTTCCCTGCCACTTTCAGCAGTACTCCTGTGCAGTTTTTTCTCCTCTAAATCCTTTTACAGCCTCTGCCTGATTGTTTTCCAGTAGGAAAATAAGATGTCATCTTACAACATACATCTAGAGTAAGCCAGACAAATTTGGCTTTCCTCTATTAGTCTGGCTTTACTGACTTGTGTTACTTATTAAATATGGATAGTACAATTCCCACTGCACTTGAAGTAAATGATGTGTGGTGTCCTAAAAAAACTAATTTCAAGTCAGTCACTGTGTAACCAAGCCGTTGTAAAATAGATGTAACAGTAATTTTTACATACTACAGCTGTCATTGTTTTTCTCCTCACCTCTTTTTTTTAATGACTACAGTATACCTAAAATGTAATTGTTTAATCATGCTTATTTGTTTAATCATGTTTAAATGTTTTTAAATGAAAAATAGAGCTTTATAAAACAATAAAATGGCTAAAATGTTGGTGAAATAATAACTAAGTTCTCTCAAAAGCTTGTTGCTTTTTGAGATGATATGTGTAAGAATATCTGATTACTGGCTATTCAGATAGGCAGATAATGACCAGAGTAATAGTGATAAGGTGGAAAACTGAGCCAACTTCATCTGTTAAGCTGCTTCTAAAACCAGGAGGGTGACCAATGAAATCATTATCCCTGTTGCAAAACCTGCTGAGGTGATTCACTGGAAGAAAATCCCTGGAATGCTAGGCAAACTGGGGACAGAGGGGTAGCTGTTGAATAAAGGTGCACAAGATGCATTAGAGTGCTGAAGGGTGGCAGTGGGGACTTAACAAAAGAATTTTGAGGTTGTACAGATCTGTTATGAGATATTTAAGGTAAGAATCAGAGGTGGAGAAGGATCAAAGCAAGGTAGGGAGGAAGGAGTATGGGAAAAGGAGAGAAGAAAGAGATAAAAGGGGACAGTTGCATTGTAAGGCAGGCTGTTACATTTGCCTGGTGAAACCCAGTTGCCTGATCACCATGTGGCTTATCCTGTCAAACTCTTTTTTGAATTCTTTTTCTCAACACCTCTCCCACTAGCCCTCCCCATCCTGTCAATGTCTTTATAGGATGTGTGCACAATCTTCTACCAGACTTCAGGCTGGACTAGCCAGCAAACAGGATGAGTGAGAGAGACAGTAGAGGGGCAGAGCCTATCAGAGATACTAGTGAAGGCTTAGTTATCTCTGAGCACTGATCCTTAGGATCAGATGGACATATCTGTGCTGTCTGTGTCTGTGTGGGTATTCAGGTTTGTACTGGCACCTTCTTTTCATTGATGTGTTTGTGGTGAGCCATATTATCTACAATGTGTGTCTCTGCCCTTTTGGAATTACTGTTCCACCTTCCTGCTTGGAAAGGTGCTAGGGAGCAACAGCTCTTATTGACCAGGCCAGGAGAGGAGGGGTTCTGCGAGTCCCTCAGTATACTGTATTTACCTACCCCTAAGAAATAAGTTTTTTGTGTCAGTAGTTAGTTTTCAGTGAGGCATCCTTTGCAGTCTTTGATGCTACTCTCAAGGCTAAATTTTTGTATCAGGATTGTACCCAACAGCACAGAACAAAATTTTCTCTGTTGGAGGCCTGGTATGAAAAAAATGGTTAACACCCTGAACTCTGCTGGAATTTGATATGTCCTTTGGGTGGTTATCACCTCTGAAAGCTTGGGTACTTTCACTTTTGAATTTTAGCTCCTGCAGAGTTCTAGCAGCTTTCTTTTCATAACAGTGAATAAACACTGTTACTGATTTAAGTGTACAGAGTGTCTTTTAGCACAGCACTAAGTATTCTTGTTTGGTGGGATTTTGTTTCAGTTTGGTTTTTTTGTTTTGTTTAAAGGTTTTTTTGTTTGTTTGTTTTTGTGGGTTTTTTTTTAGTCATTTGTTAATGCCATAAGACTACTTAAGAGAAATAAATAGAAAGTAATAGTGAAGGGGAGAGAGACTGAGTCATTTTTAGGCGAGAGCATATGAGAAGCTATGAAAAATTGTTTTGACACAAACACTAGTAAATGTACAAATTTGAGCTGTTAAGTGTGTTTTAGGATTATGCCCATTCCTAACCCTCATTTTTCAACTGTTTCCTGAAGTGCTGTTAATATAAAGCTTGGTTTCTGATGCAAACTTCAGGAAATAAGTTTCCTGTTGGGTAGTCATGTCTTCCTGGCAATCCCGGTTCAGTTTTCCCTTCACCACAAGGAAGGCAAGTGATTAACTCAGCCATCCAAAGGCTGCTATACGGCTGACTTATGAAGCACCATATATATCAGGGGAAAGAAAATCTGCAAGATGTATTTGAAGGTAAGTTTTCTTAATAGTTTTCATGATTTTATAGTTGGATTTTTAGAGGCAACTCTGAAAATAAATTGGAAGTGTAACTAGCAGCAATCATTTAATTTTCTCACATTTATTTTGTTGCCCATCATTTCTGAAAATAGTTCCTTGTGTGATAAAAGCTTGCCTCTGCACTACAGCATGGGGTTGGAACTGGTGTAATGTGAACTTGAGAAGGCATTGTAGGTTATAATGTTCTGGTTTTATTTTAAGGCAAGTTTCCTGGTAGATTTGTGGTCAATTTTGTTAATAAACACAATGGCTGAAGTAGAGAGTTTCTATAACATGATTTTTATCTCAGAAGTCTGGACAGTTTGTTTTATGCTTAGTGCAAACCAGTATTCTTAGAAAGCTGGTTCAGAATCCTTAGTTCTTAGTCACCTGCTCCTTCTCTGGGTTAAAATGTAAGGCTCTCGTGCTCCATTTTACTGTTTACTTTCTCTTGGTTGACTGAGTGTTGGGTTCTCATGCCATAGTGAAAAGATTAACTTATTTGTCATGTCCAGATTCATTAAGTAACATTTTTGTTGTATGCTGTGACAGGATCATATGCATGGCACTGGGTTGTTTCCTCTAGTTTTAGACGCTCAGTAATAAACAAAGTGATAGAACTTTGCCAGGTACCATTGCAACACATGTAATTTTTACCAGCTCTAGTTAAGACATGAACTATTGTTGTGGATTTGACAGTGAGTAATTGTGATCTGTAAACATTGTAGAAGTATCTGACTGCCAAGATAAGTAACCTCTTTCTTGCACCTTGCTAATTTAATACAACATCTAGAGGTAATGGCATACTTTACAATAATTTACAACTTGCAGTTTAAAGCAAAGAAATGGAAATGGTCAGTGTTCCTACAGTTCTGTATGGGGTGTCGCTTCATTGTTTGGGTACATTTTATCAGCAGTAAACTTGATCTTTTACCTAGGCTTGTATTGCATACTGTCCTGACTCGTGAAAAGGATATACTACCCAGTGCTAGTGATGACTTTGAAAGACTCTCTGTGTGACTGCAGGTAAAAAAAGAAAAAAGCTAGGGGGTTTGTGTCACCTATCGCTTCTGCAGCTGTGTGACAGCTGGACCATTTGAAGTTGTTAGGTTGGGAATTTCAATCACTTTCTCTTAACTTGCTTTATAAAGAGTGTGAAACTTTACTAGTAGCAAAAGATACAAAATTCTTAGGACTTAAAGACGAATGTATAAGCCATAGGATCAGCAACAATGGAGTAGCTGCAGCAATTGTTACAGGCACCGAAGACATAATCCTTATGTTAGGAAATGGATGATGGAAGATGAACTGTTGTGTTACCCTGGAAGTGACTGCTATCTGGCCAGCTGGCTGAAAAAAGAGGGCCCAAAAAGACAAGGAGGAAATGAAAATTAAAGTCAAGCTGGCCCTTGTTGCCGTATTTAGGAACAAACCTCTTTAGAAAAATGAACTTGACTTTTGACCAGGTTCTTGCACAGCTGTGTTAGTTGTTGGCACTGACAGCAATGGACAGCCAGAGCACTTTCACCTGAGATTGCAATTTATCCTTTCTGTAGTTCGTGCAGTTGCACAGTGCTTTGTGAACTCTGCTTCCTGAGCTACAGTGTAGCTCATGAGTTTCAGCCTTGTCTTAGGTTTTTGCTTGTGGAATTTCTCATCTTCTAGCAGGTATGTAAGCCCAAAGCTTGATCTCATTTCTGACTAGTACTGGTGACCCTTTTTTTTTCAGAATAGTAAATTTTTAAGACTAATTGTTATAGCTGGTCAGCCTTTTCCAGATATTAGGTAATCTCCCAGTAATGTGCTGTCAGTTTTCATTTGCAGTTTTTTTTTTTTTTCTCCTTTGGAAGTCCACAGTGTTGTGATACTAACATTACCTTAAAGCCCTGTCAGATAGTCCAAACTTTTTAGTAACTGTGAAACAGTAAAAGAAGTTTAAGGAAAGTGTAAAGTGTGATCTTTTATCAGGTGGATGAAAATTTAGGTGTCCATGGGAAGTGAACACGGGTACAAAACTTTTGTGTATCATCTGAGTTAAATGCATTGCTTGTATTATGAGATTACTGAATAGAATAGTACAGCTAAATCTGGAGGTAGTGAGTATGAACTGATATAGAGAGGCACCCCTTGGTGTAACCAGGGGAGTGTAATTGATGGTTTTACTTATCAAGTCTATCTTAGTGACTTAATGTTTGCAGAGATAGTTGCAAAATTCCAAGAATTAGGCAATTTGTTTCCCATTGGTGTTTCCTGTGGGTATGTTGCATACATTGCATTTTATTGTCTACATTTTACATTTCATCTCTTCAACATGTTTTCTTTATTGAATGCTTAGTGAGACAATCAATAATAGAACAAACAACCCTATTGACCTCTTAGAAAGAAATTATGTGGTTTGTTCTAACTTGCTCTGTTGTACTCTGAAAATACTTAAAATTCTGATGAATGGGTGACTCCAGTTTTCCTGTCACAGTGATCCTTTGTGTAACATTCTGCATGTTTTTGGAATAGTCGTAATGTTATCATGTTATCTTTTTTTACTCAGCAAAATAGAAGTCTGTTGGCTCAGTTGTAATTTCAGAACCAGAATTTACTGGCCCAAAAATCTAAGTTTTATTTTGCCATATAGTTTGTTTTACTTTTGTATGCCTCAGAATTTTAAAAGGATAATTGAATTTGAGCAAAAGCCGTGTTTTTATTAGAAGTAAATTAAAAAAAATCATTCATAGCCCATAGGGCACCCTAGGAGCTAATGGCTTGGTTGTTTTGGGCTATGTAAACAGTACATATCTGTGGCATACCACAGATTCTTTGTTACTTGTCTCTCTAGTGGGGCAATGAAACAGGGAATTTTGAAGGAATTGCAAAAAAATATTTTTCAGTTACACAGAATATGAGATTTTTAAGAAATTAATTTTAAAGAAATTTGTCCATGGCAGTAATGAAAGTCTCTGCTTTGCAACGTGTGATGATTAAGAACTCCCTGTACAGTAAATGTTATGGGTTTTGTTTCTGCTTTTCAGTGTTTTATTTTTTCCCTATGGAAACTCCAGGACACTGTATCATCTGCAACTGGCAAGAGCTATTTGTCTCTAAGTTCCAAGGCTGAAAATGGAAATCACTACTGACTTTGATTCTTGTTTAATGTTTAGCATGCTTCTATTTTTAACATAGTTTCTAAAATGCTGGTGAATCTTTATAGTGCTGTATTTACTTTTAAAAAATCATTTATTCAGTTTTGTTTATAATTCTCTTAACTGAAGTCATTCTGCTGTGGTACAAGAATTCCACAACTTAATTACATTCCTCAGGAAATAAGAATCTTACACTTGGAATAGTGTCAAATACAAAAGAACTAAATCATGACTTTTATCAACTTCTTTTACCTCACATAAATCTTAGAATTCTAAAGCCTTAAGTATTTTGCATTTGTATTGTACAACTGTATCTGTGCATGAAGGAATGGCTTTTGTTTGGCTGTTTTTCTTAACTATCACTGGCACTGAGACTGTTTAGTATAAGTTCATGCAAAGTTTGCCAGGAGGCAGTTGCACTAGTTGGAAAGAGCCGAAGGAAAAGGATTGGTAGGTGTGCAAGTCATACCCCAACTGTAAATCATAGAATACTACATATATGTTTTAATGGATTATATACCTACATTTTATGTGCTTCTTATGGATTTGCAAAGTAGTTATATGTTGTCAAATTAAATACTGCACTCTTTGTGCAGTATAAATGACTCTCTGTGGGGTTTTTTTTCCCAACTAATTGTTTATTCCAGTAGTTATTTCAAAATACAAATGTGTAAACTGCTAATAGCTTATACTGGCTGCTGACTTAGTTTTTGATTCTTTAGTTTAACCAACCTAATGTAAACCGTGGAAATAACTTCTTATGTCTGCCTTGAATGATTTAATCTCCTGGCCCTTTGGTCTTAGTTAGAAATTCAGGTGTAGCCATTTCTGGAAGGATTTTGAAATAGCTGAGTAGTAGAATTGCAATGTTAGGAGTGCAAAGAGGGAATTCAGAAGGGAGTTTTATTGGGTTTTTTTTGGTTGGTTGGTGTTTTGTTTGCTTGTTTGTTTTGGTTTGGTTTTTTTTTTCCCCCAAGACTCGTCCATTTAAATTTTTTGCATCAGAGATGTTACTAGAGAGCTTGTTAAAAATTGTGTGCTTAAAAGAAACTGCCTTGGTGGAGTATGAGGTGGGATTAAGCATTGTGCTTGAACGAGAAGATACAAAGCCAATTGTATATGGGCTTTTTTATTCTGCTGATTTAGTTTTGTTTGGAAGATGGACCACACAGTACAGAGTGCTGAGAATATTGATGAGTTCTGTAACTACGTGATCACCTACTGTCTCTTTCTTTAGATCAGGATTTGTTCCTGTGAGTCATGATTTTTTTTTGCATGTAGTTTTAGACTCACTCTGTTCCTGCCAGACACTTCTGAGGTAGATGACTGAGAAACAAAGCCTTGAATGATCTGGAAGGTGTGGATTGTGCAACAGTCTGCCTTGCTTACATTGCCTAGTTTCCATTTGTGAAGGCGGTGTTAAATATCATATGTCATTCTTCTGCAGAACAGAAATATATTCATGCTTAATTCTCTTCTGATATTATGTGTACAGTAAAGTACAGAGGAAAGAGGTTTTGATTCAGGAGACCTGAAGTCATCTGGTCGGACTGAGCCTTTGTTTTCACAATTATAAGAGAAAAACAGTAGTGGGAGTGGCATGGGCTTGCATTTTTTTTAAACCATGGTAACTGTGCGTGGGCAGTGCTGGCAAAACAGTGAGGACAAGGTATTTCTGTTTTGCTGAGGTAAACTTGCTGAGGCAAGACCTGTATCTCCGAGACTGACCTTGTGTTTACTTCCCTAGAGGTAAAATTTCTATTATGTTATTCAGCAGTGCCAAACAAACCTGAAAACTTGAGGCTGTAAAACCAGCTTGGAATTGACTTGCAAGGGTTTGAACTGTGCCTGTTTGTTTGTTTCTCTATGAGCTGTTATTCTGCAGTGTGAAACTAAGTTGTATGGTTGTTCTCTAGTAATTTTCAACATATTTTTCCCCTTTCTTTTAGATCTGTTTTTAATTAACATGCATATATGTGAGATTTCTGATGATGCTGGATGTAATGTCATACCGTGAAGGCAGGCTAGGGTGAGATTTTAAATTACTTAACTGATGGAGAGGTCCACTTTGAATTTCATCAGAGTTGAAGGAATTTGAAGAGTTCGTAAAAGTACTGAATGCCTCTCTAGGGTTGTATTCCTTGGTTTTAGTCTAGTTGAAAGATGTATATTTTAACTTAAATGGATGCAGCTGAGTAATGAATAATCTCCAAGGAAATGTTTGGATTTTTTTTTTTCTGACAAGAAAGCATGTTTGTTCTGTAGTGTTTGTGCACAGCAGCTAAGGAACATTAGAAATTAATGTAAAGATTGATACATTCAAAGACTCATTGCTGACTGTTGTAGGGAAAAAGTTCTCAGATCTTGTAGTTTAACCGCAAAAAGCTATATATTGATTTATTACTGTGATGCAAAGAACAATCAAGGAACTGTATACTTGGGATTGACATGAGGAACAGAACAGACAAACCAGAGTGTCAGACCATTAAAAAATTTAATAAAGATCTACAAATATCTAAGCACTTCATAACTATTCATGAAAAGTGCTAATTCCCTCTTCCTCACATGGTTATTGGCACACAGGCTCCACGAACAGTGTGGGTTCCAAGCAACACTTTCTCTTCCAGGAATGTGAGCTCACTTAATTGCATGCCCCTCTTCCCAGTGATACGGATGTTCCGGCTTTACACCAGGGTCCCTCTCTACAGTGTGCTAACCTGCAGGCTAGCAGGAAAGTGTGTTCCCCATCCAAAGTCACGTAGCCCACCCGAGCCATGGATCCCCCCATTTCCTACACTCTGAGCTGCCACTGTGCCAACTGGAGTCCTTTTCAGGGTTGTGTTGTTAGTGTTACTAGTTTTTCGGCAAGAGCGAGACAGTACTGGATGTTACAATTGCACGCTTTTTGCATTTATGTTCCTAACTTTCAAAGTATTGTCATCCAGGCCATGTGGGTTGCCTCATGATGATACTAATCTTAGCATAATTTTGTCTGCATGGAACAAGAAATTGTTATATTATCAACTTAGCAGAATATCAATACTGTGGCTTTTCTTGTTTAGCTTTCTCTGCTTAATTGATTATTTCATTTTAAATACACTGAATTGTAAATTTGTGGTGTGTCCTTAATACTATGTTGTGTATATCTTACCATTTGACTGCCTAAAGCATTATATATGGGGGAAGAAGGTAATTTTGTAATTTTACTTGTCTGAGGCCACTTATAGGTGTGGTACTTGAACCATACTCATGGTTTTCCAGCTGCAGTTAGGAGGAACATCTTCATTTGCAGTTCTGTTGTGAGATCTGATTTGTTAACATGTTAAACGTTGACTTCTAAGGTACTATATTCCAAATTGTTAGTAGCCAGTGTAGAACTCCTGTCCTGTGAGTATTTTATATACAAGTTTTTCAATAATGTAAAAGCTGGGGCATGGTTCTGGCTCTGTTAAAATGTCCACTTTGCTCCTCTAGAAATACTTCCACAGCAAACTGATTTGTGTGTCTTAATTGAACACACTCTTTTGTGTCCCTCTTTCAATGTTGTAGTTTGGTAATGAATTACTGAAGCAATCGAACTGGGGTTTCTCTTCCCCTGTGCCTTATTATGCAATAAAATTCAGAAATGCAGAGCTAAATGAAAGTTGCTCTGATTTGAAGGCCTTTGGGACTGTTATATAGTAACTGCTTATACATGTAGATAGACTTTTTCAAAGAACCATATATGTTTTCTCAGTAATTTTAGACTTTGAAATCACTCAAGGTGGAACTTGGTCTCCTAAAGTACCTAGGCCCATATATTGAAATGTTTTGACGTTGATTAAAATCAGTCTTTAATGTGACATACATTCTTTCTGCATCTCTGAGGCAACATCATGTGTTCTGTGAATAAAAGGACAATTGACATCTAGTTTGGACGTAGTTTTTTCCAGTTTGATCAAGTTGCGTTACAGGTAGACTGATATTTACTCTATTAAGTGTTTTCTTCTGTCAGTCTGCAATAGAGTAATCCCGTATAAAAATAAACATTATAGATAGGCAACATTTTATGTAAAAATAGATCTGACAGCAATCGAATTTAAATTATTTCAGACCTTGTCAGCAGATGACCTTGCTGAAAACTGTTCCTGTTTTTAATAATTTAAATTTTTATGAACGTTGTTCTCTTGAAAAGCCTCACAAAAATCCATCAGCCTTCACGGGTCTGTTGTGAGGTTTGCATTTTTGTCACCCATTGCTGAAAAAAACTGTTGGAGGGGATTGAATGATTTTGACCAAAATTACCAAGCAAGTAAAGAAAATCTAGGACAAACAATTGGTTTGTTTTGTCAAGCCAGTTTATTCTATTTAGGTCAGAAGAACATTGTGTGACTAAATTGTCATAATGCTTGAGCCAAAAGAGGAAGCAAATGAGAATAGCTACACTGGAGCTCTCTCGTGTTTGCAGAATAGTGAACATATGTATTAATGTGGTTGCGGTGAAATACAACTACTGAGAGGCGGGTCTTGGACATAATGAAATCAGTGCAGTTTTCGTGTGGAACTTACTCAGATCTACTGACAACTGTGCCTCTGAACTTCTGCTTGTTACACATCTGCTGGGGGTAGTTGTCTATCTCTAGATGTAATAATTTTTTCAGAAAAGAGCTGATTTTGTTCTTTTGGTAAAGGGATTGCTTGAGCCATGTGCAGTCTTCAAAATACATCCATAGCTCTGTGGATTTACATGGTGACGGTTGTTTTCATTTAATCTGTTCATGCATTGTTCCTTGCTTGCTTTTCTGAATGCTTCAGTTACTTTTACAATTGATACTGAGCACTTTGCTGCTCTTTGAAAAACCTATTTTCACTCAGAGTCTCTGTCCTCTGAAATAACATACGATGAAGAAAAAAGTGGGAAAAGTGTCATCCAACTTTGCTTACTGAATGCCTCTTTTTAGGACATGGAAAAGTATTAAGCATACCTCAAGCAGTGTGAATATTCTATCAATACTTTCCATTTTTTGGCAATTTTATATTTCACTCTTATATCCTGTATTGTTGGGTGTTTATATTCCTGTGCCTTAAAACCCATTATTTGATATGTTAAATCAGATTTCCACCCATCATATACATTATTTTTATGCTTCATTCATCTTCCTGCGTAACACTGGTTGCTCAGTGTCACAGTGTCATTTGAGACAACACTTAATTTGACCCTTGTCTTCACTGGCACAAGAAGTGTAGTATTATCAGTGTGTAGTTGTAATGCTTAACTAGGTCATGATCTAGCAGGCCACTGTTTGACTAAAAGAATGCAAACAGCATTATTGACTTACCAAGAACATAGAGACATGTATCTATGTACAGTTGAACAGCTGCTCTCAAGTTCCTCCTTTAGTCAGTTTAGACTTTACAACTTGCAAAATAAATGTTAGTAGCTGAGCTCATTTAGAAAGCTAAAAACTTATAAAACCTCTTCAATCTGACCCTGATAACTTTATCATACCTTCTTTGTATTCAACTAATGTCCTTTTTTCATCTTGTACTCCTTGAGGGATAAAGCCGAAGGCCTAGTGGTCTGCTCTTTTACTGGCTTGCATTCATGCACCCACAAAATGCTCTTACCAATTAGTCACCTTCAAATAAGGGGAGTGTTGGAACAGTCCTACCACTTGTAAGTTCTGAAACAAAGTTCATGTTGGGATAAGCAAGCTGTTTCTAATACAGTGGTAAAAGTTATTGCTGGAAATTATGTATCTGGGAACTTTTCAATTGTAAAATCTGACTGAGCTGGAATGATGAGAAAAAGCAACATCATGTGCAGTTTCTTCTCATAATGTTTTAAAAGTTTGTTTTATTTCTTAATTCAGATTCTTAAACCTCTGCAGAGAAATTTGCATTAGATTTCTGTGATGTTAATTTAAATGTCAGTACTTTCAGTAAATTTCAGTTTTGCATAGACTGTACAGTAAGTCAGACGTTCTTTTTGGGACTCCCAGTTACAGCAGTTTAGATGATTGGGCACATTTGATGTCAGTGTAGTTTAAATTCATTTGGCTGGGTTCAGCTGTAGCAAGTACCGTGTCTAAACAACTTCATACCTTCCAGCAAGGGTAGGGACACTGAAATTTGTTTTCTATAGGAAATGAGTAATACATTTCAGTTTTTATTTAAGAAGATTCTCATTCAGTGTAGAGTAAAATGCAGTATATTTTAGATGTACACAGTACACTTTACTAAAGGAACTGTAGTACTGTGAAAACAACAGTATAAAAATAAAGCTGAACTCCTCGTGCATATTATTAAGTTCCACATGTGGGATGTTTTTTTTTTTTACTACTTTACCTCTAGTGAATTTAAGCAGTGTGAGGAACTTCTAATTCTTTACTTGTCTTGAGTTGTTGATTTGCCATAAATGTTTGCTCTAGATCATATGCTAAAGTGTTCAAAGCAACATGTGAGACAGTTCAACTGTCTGTGAATAAATGCATTTACAGGTTACTAATAATAGCACAGTTAGCATTTTTCCCTCATAAACTCACCACTTTGAATAAAGTGAGACAATAACTTCAGTAGTTTGAGTTGAAAACTATGTATCATAACAGTCTTGTTTTCATTCTTGTATATCAGCTACTGATTGTGATCTACAGCGGAGGCGTTTAAACTCCCTCCGAACTTTGTACATTGTGTTCATATGGACAGTCACTTTGATCTGCATATGATTTAGCTGTTCCTGGAGCCATAAAAATAGCACATTTGTAAAGTTGTATTTTTACTGGTGAAAGCTGGAAGAAAGGGACTGGTTGGAAATTTCTTTTTTTTTTTTGTGCAACTTTTCTGGTCTTCAGACTTATATTAGTTTGCAGAGTTTTAGGGAAATATTAACGGACTATGTTGCTCTATTGAAAATATTTGAGTAATCGCTGGTGAGTTAGAAAACTGTCCTGAAGAGGAATCAGTCAGCGCAGTACTGTATGAAACAGAAAATGGAGTGCTGTAATCTGCTTGTCGTACATGTATCAAAATGCAGATTTTGCTTAGACCAGGAGTGCAGTGAAGTCCTGTGAGCTCATGCACTGGCATGTGTGTCCTCCCTGAATGGTAGAAGCGTATCGGAATCCCAGACCAAATTACAAAATAAGCATGAAAAATAAAACCTGTGAGCCCTATGCATTTGGTTTGAAGAGGATACATTAATCTTTACAATTCCTTGGCCTTCCCAAACTGCTTCAGTCATTTGGTGTAGTGCATAGATAGTGCACGTCTAAAATGTCTGTTAAGAAAATAAAAGAATAAATAATTCTAATAATTTAAGAAAGCAGAACTTTAAAACACTATTTTCCTTACTGATAGGATGCGTAATTCTCTCTCAGTAGAAAATAAGCCAAAAGTTGTGTGAGAATGAAAATAGAATTAATTAATTTTATTAATTGTGATTTGGGTAACTGGTAGGAAAATCTTAGGGAATGAAAGTCTCTGGCTTGGTGTATTTGGGAAGCTGCTATGACAGGGGATCACACAACCTCGGTCAAGAGGATTCAGCCAAGGAGTCCAGCCAAAGCAAACTGGAGAGGATTTGTGTAGAAATTTGAATAAGAAGTACTGTGGACAGTATAACTGAATTTAAGAAACCTTTTTAATTCTAAAAGATAGTGTGAAGTCACAACACTTTCTTTCTGACTTATTGTAAGTGTTCTAGATTGCTAATTAGAATGGTTTTTACCTCATCCATTTCTTTCAAAGACAGTAACCACCAATTTATCCCTATCATACAAAAAGGATAATAATTTAGAGCAAAGTCTAAAATCAGGATTATTTTCTCCCTTGTTTCATGAGTTTTTAATTGAATTCTTAATCCTGTATGAATTACCTGTCAATCTGCATGGTCCTTCTCATGTTTACAATATCCAGGCAGTAATTTGGTTAACTTCTTTACAGTTCATTGACCATTACAGTGGAGTTAGGGAACTAACTTATAGTTCAGTGAACTTAGGACACTGAAAAAATGTGATTTATAATCAGTATATAGGTTATTTGAATGCTGTTTTCACAATTCAGTGCAAGATTAGTCATGTTTCAATGTTGGAAACCCATGTGAAGGCAAAGAGTATAATTCCTTGTTTAGTACTTTTCTTGAAAGTACTTAAGACAAGAAAGCTTCTAGAAACACCTGAAAATTTTGTATTAAAGTCCGGAAATAAATTTTGAAGAAATGCGCTAAACTTTTCACCAGCTGCTTTTGTAGTGCCGAGCCTTAGGTATGGAAACTGGAGTTCATTTATTAGTTACAAGTTTTTTCTCATAATACTTTTGAAAATCAGTATGTGACTTGCTGAAAATATATGAAGGACTAATGGAAGTCTTAACAAGCACTTGCAGTACAGCTTAATTAGTTTTAAGCAAACTTCAAGGCCTGAAAGAGAATTTTAGCCTGTCAGAATTGGGCAGTGAAAGCTCCTAAAGCACACTGAATGAAAGCTACTGAGTTGTTTGCTTTGGCTGTCAAAGAAAGGCTGTATTTCTTGTTTCTTTTACCTTTAATGACTGGGACAGAGGTTTTGCGTGTTTGGTTGTGGTTTCTGGAAAATACTGTTGCTCAGTGGCCAAGTTTCAATAAGCTGTACTGAAAGTTGTCATGTGTTAGTGCAAAATAATAAGGAGTAAAGAGCAGCTGGAAATAACATGAGTCTACCACATGCAAATAATTTGACAATCTGTATACAGAGAATGCAGAAACAATTTAAAAAATGCAGACTGCCCCTGCTGGCAATAAATTCCCTTGTCTACAACTAGAGCAGCTTGAGGCAACTCAGTGATATGCTTTTTATCAGTTGCTTTATGTTCATATGCCAAAAGAAAAGAAATGAAATACTTATGAAAAGACTTTAAGTAATTACCTCTATGCGTAAGGAAATTTTTTCATGCGATCACTTACATACATGTAATAATACATGTGCAATAATAATACTTAGATTATTACAGTCTAAAGAGTCAGTAGGTACTTTTGAGAGAGTTTTTTTACCACGTTTCTTTATAAGTGTAGCAGATGCAAGGATGGATGTCCCAAGTCCACCCCAATTTCTTTTTCGTCATTGAAGAACTGTTCTTCTAATAGTCATGTAATATCTGAATTGAAATTTACTTTCTTTTGAAGAAAACCAAAGTCACTTGGGTGCATTTAGACTATGGTAATGTCTCCTGTAGAGCAAGTATGATAATTCAAATGATTAAAGAAATCTGTCACCTTAGACCAACCTCTTTATAGCTATTTAAAATAATGCAGGCTTATTTGTAGAAGGAGTTTTGTTTTCTCAAAAACATACCTGTATGCTGTAATCTTAATTTGGTGAAGTTTCACCTAAACCAGATGCAGTTTACACTGTGATTCTAGACTATCCTATTACTAATTATCCTATTACTAATTAATTAATTATCCTATTACTAGTGGCAAAAAAATGGCTTTCAGCTTTAAGACATTGCCTTTCAGCATTCAAAAGCTAATAAATGAATCGTGGTGATTTTGTGGGGCTTTTTCTCTTCACTAAAAGTAGCACAAAATAATACAGGAGAATAAACTCTTAAAAAAGCTACTGAAATAGAAGGAAGTCTATATGCATCACTCCTCTGAAGCAGAACTGAATTTAGTGGAGAAAATGCTCCTTCTCTGTTATTATCTCTGACTTTTTCAATTTTATTTTTCAAATGTAGAAGTTAAACTATGTTTTTATGTCCTTGGAAAAACAAAGACAAGTGAGTTGTTTAGTGCAGTCTGCATTGACCATTCACCTGCTGAAAGAAGAGCAGCAGAACCCTGGCTCTGCCTCCTCTTCCTTTCTGTCAAAGGCAATGATGTCATGGATGTGATAGTAACTCTGGTTGAGTCGTTCTTTGTTCCATGGCCCTGAAATGTTTGTAAGTGTTGTGTCCTACATGCTGCTGAAGATCACTTGTTTACTGAAGCTAAGCGAACAGCTGTTTTCCACCTTGGGTGCCATTAGTCCTTCTTCCCACTTTGTTGTGTGCAGACATGGACTACAGCAGGACCACACTGTATCTTTAGTTACAGTGTTGCATGATGAAGGGGGTGCTGGTCCAGATCTGTGTCAACCTCTTTTTCCTCCTACCAATGTCCTCTTCAATTAGTATATTCAGTGAATTGCTGGTGTGCACACAGTGCCCAGTTTCTGTGGTACAGTCTCTAAAGAGGCTGCGCTCATCGTGCCTGAAGGAAAGGTTAAGTTCCCTCCTTCCTCTGTGCATAGTATTTTTTTTCCCTCTTTGAAAAATATTTGCATGTAAGTCTTGTCTGTGTATAGTTAATCAATAATGTTCTTGGAATTCGGCTGCAGTGTCCAGACTCATAACTTACCTTGCTTCCTTGCAGCAATTTTCTTGTTTCTCAGTAAAAAATGAATGGTGGGATGACGAATCTGCTCTGATGGAAGTTGTTGAGGTTGTTTGTGTGGATTATGTTGCACTGGAAATGAGGCACCAAGTTGATGGGGAGCTGTTGACAAATATCTGATGTAATTTCACATCAACAAACTGACCTGTGAGTGTAGTACCAACATACTTTATCAAAATAAGTTTAATTTCTTCGTACACGGTTTAAGAGTTTATGTTGTGGGAGTGATTTGTTTAAATAAACATCTTTTTAGATCTTTATTAACCTGTAAAATAAACCTTAAAGTAAGCCTAAATAAACACTTCTTTTTTAGAGGTTTATTTAACCTCTAAAATGGGCTTTGCTAGTGGAAAATGTCAAGAACTGTTTTTTGTGTTCATGATTAAGATATGGCTCATGTATTAGTGGGAAGGAAGGGTGTGGGCAAGATCAGATCTTTGACAGAAGCAGACCTAGGAAATCTTGGTAACAAAACAGCAGTATGAAAAAGTGTATGTTTTCAAATAATCCACTGATAAAGTTGATTTGCTTATTGGCTTAATTTGGTAAAGCACCATAACTTTTATCTTTGGAATTACAATTGAGAGTTATAATGCAAGATACACTTGCAGCTATTTGCCTAACACTTTGTTGTTATGAACTTGTAGTAGAAATTGCTAATTGCTTACAGTTTTCTAGAGACTGAAAAATGTTGAAGGTATTTCCCCTCCCCCACCCCCCTTTTTTTTTTTGTGGAGGTGGTTGTTTTGCTCCCTTAATTTCAGCTAAAGTAGGTAACTTAGTTCTGTGACAGGAAACTTTGTTATAGAAACCAAGTATTTTGTAGTGTCGGAGGGTTTATTTTACCCAGTGTTGTGTTTCTTAAGCACTTTTACTCTTTTACTTCTTTATGATGAGAACACAGATTTGTGACAGCACTCAGGGTATATTTAGTGTTGGAAACATTCATTGCTCTATGAAGAATGGTCCAGAAGAAAGGCAGCTGGAAATTGAAGGAGTCAGAAAGTGAAGTGGCAGCTGTAAGTTGCAAGTTCATCACTGGTAATTAGTAAAGGAGGAAAACGTGGACATGAGACTGGTAAAGATGGTCACAAGCCACTAGTATGACAAATCTTAGCCATCTGATTTTGTCCTGAGGCTTTTTCAGAAGATGTATTTCAATACAGACTAGAAGTTCTTAGTGATGTTATGCATGACAGTGGTGTAATGTAATCCTCTTATGGACAGTTGTGTCCCATTCACATTCAAAGAAGGTGACTTGAGACTGGAACAGGTGCAGAAAGGTACTTGGATCGTCAAGAAGACTGCAACAAGAGGAAATGAGAATAATCCAGTTTGTTTATTAGTCTTGTAGAAGAATGGGAAAAAATACTGTTCTCATGAATATCACAGGAAAAATTATGGAGGGAGGAATTATTAAAAGGACAACCTTCATCCTTAGTACTGCATATTCATGCGGGCAAGTGAGCTGCAGGATCAAGAGAAAAGCCTCTTGCATGTAAAGCACTGAAAAGAGCTGTAGGAGAAATTTGTTATCCACAGATGTTTCTGGCACAAGATTTCAGATGATATGGCTGATCTTGATAGAATGTATCGAGCTTCCTGGAATTCTGGCACTTTAAAATCTCGGGATATTTAAGTGCATAAACCAGCCTTTTAACAAAGTTTTACCAACCTTTTAACCTGTTACACTTATTACAAGAGCATGGTATATAACAGATATCGCTGTTCTCCATCAATAGTTAAAATTAGCTTTCTGTGAAATCAAATATTGTTGTATGGAGAAAACAGATCAACTGACAATTTATAGCACAAGTTGTCTAGTATCTTGCACAGAGTATATAACTTTGTAATAATAGTCTTTTGAATAACACCTTCAGTATATCTGCAGGTGTGCTGGCAGAAGGCTCAGCACGAGTCATGTTAGAAGCATCTTGTGTTATAGTTGATTTTCTCCTATCTGTGTCAATCTGAAATAAACAAACTTCAGAGGTGAGACTTTTGTTAAGTAAGCATAGGAAACACATGGGCTTCTGTGGTAATTCAGTCTCTTCAGAGAAAGAACTGCTGGTTGAAATGATTCATAATGTCTGTATAATCAGAGCCCTTTTTTTCCCTGAAGTAAAGTGTATTTATAATAGTGTATTTGCAAGTATCTTTAGACTTATTCTAAAAGGAATGAATTTCCTAGCTACATTTTTTGAAGATGCAAAGGGAGAGGGGATGAGACCTGAGGACTATACATATCAGTCACAAAGATTACCCAGTTTTGGAATAAGTCCAAATGAGAATGTTAGGGTTTCTTGTGAGCTCTTGAGACTTCTCTCCGCCCCCTGAACAAAAAGAGCATGAATTTGGAGTGACTTACTTAAGAATGTGAGACCACAGTTCTTATTAGGTGTAACCTCTTTGGAAGTACCTGACACTGAAATATTGAGTCATGAGAATGGATTTGGTAAGAGTCCAAGTCGTGATAAGATTACTTTTAGTATTTGTCTGAAAGGTGACAAAATCATCTAAATCACCAGTAGATCACTTTACCTGTATATTAATGAACTTGTTGGGGGTACAGTTAAAATATCAGTTACTGAGTCAGAATGTTTAGTGGGTACAGTTAAAAGTATGTTATTAAATCAGTGAGTTATGCAATGTGTTAATGACTTAAAAATTGAATTAACTCAAAATTGCAGACTTGGAGTTCATTTACTCAGTGGAAGTTTAGCCACGGAATAACAGCAGTGGCAGTATAAGGTTAGCAGGTCCAGCACCTCCACTGATGGAAAACTTGAAAATTAACAGTTCATCTCATAGTAACGACTTGAAAATGTGTATGCTGGGTAAACTAAAGCCAAAAAGTTAAGTACTTGATAAAATCTTTTGCACTTTCTGCTGCCACAGTTGAAGGTATTCTCCCCAAATCTCCCAAATTCTAGTCCTGAAGCTTTTAGATTCCTTTTTTCACAAAATCTGACTTGGATTGCAACAGCATGTGTATCAAACTGCTATTTGTCACTGATTTGAGCAGGTTCACAGCTTGTACAGCAAAGACTTTTGTTTTCCAACAAGGCTAATTTAACTCCAGCTGTTTCATTAAAGCATTATTGTATTTTATCAGCAGGAAGAAAACAGATTGAGTAAGAGGGGTTTGTTTATTTTTACTTTTGTTTAATGTAACAACAGTGTACACTGCAGTTACTGGACTTCCTAAATCTAAGATCTAATAGTTCTTGCTTACACTTTTCCTTCTATCCATCAAGCTGTGGTAACTAAAGGGAAATAATGCGGTCCATCTGCTCTTCACAGGACTCCTCATTACCTATCTGTAGGGGTCTCATTTGGGCATAAGTAAACTAGCTGTTGTAGCCTCTTCAGATTCAGACTGCAGAGTCTGTAGTTCACTACGTTGCATTTTAATTATTGATGGAATGGCATAGTGAATTAACACTTTCCTGTCCCTGTCCTGCTTTATATGGAACCTGTTCTCTGTGATAATTCATTGTTACCAGACTGAGAGCCCACTAGCCATCAAGCAAAGGGGAGGATGCAAGGTAAGATACACATAAAAGCTGAACAGAATTCCTTCAGAAAGAGAACTCAGCCCCAAATCATTCTTGTAGAAAAATATGGTGGTAGTACTTGGCCTGTAAGATGGAAATTAAACCGCCTGAAAGGTAGTTTGAAAGGAAAATGAATAAGGGAGTGGAAATCAATCTGTACCAGAGGCAGGCATTGTAGGCCAGGCTCAGTAGGCTGTATAGATGAGCGTTATTAATTCTGTGCATTTCAGAAGACTGACTGTGAAGTGTTCTCCCCTCAAAATAACGCAAAATGGATGAAATTAGACCAGAAGGAAACTTTCTTTTGTCCCTTCAAAACTCACATTGCCATGCAGTTGTTCCATACAAGCTGCCCTACAAATGCCATCTTTACCTACTGGCTTATTGCCACCTGTGCCCCCCAGTACGAATTACGGCAAATACTAAGTGCCTGCCCAGTTACAGGCACCAGGTTGTTTATAAGTAGAGGGGGTATGTGTGTGTTTTAGTTCCCCCCTGAAGTCTTCTTACAGTCTGTGTATCTGGTGTCTCTCATCTTGTAAAGATGTTAGATTAAAATCCTGTTGTAAACTCGGACTTGTTAAAACAAGTTAAAAAAAGAAGTTGCATGTGTTATCCATCCAACCCAGCTCCTCCCTGACCGACAAGCAGCAGACTGGATATCTGCTTTGGTTTTGTTTTCCCCAGAGTAGGCAAGGTTCTTTGATGCTGAAGGAAAGAAAAATTAGAAGGTTGAGAAACATTGTCCTAAACTTAAGAAAGAGCCATGGGAACAGTTCATAGGATAGAGATCTTGGTACAAAAATTACAGGTCTATAGTTCTAGTGGTTCTAGCTATGTGGTTTTTAGTTTGTTTGATTTTTTAAGGATAGAGAAAGTATGTACTATGCTTATTTTGCTTTCAGTTCAAGGAAATACTTGTAATTATTTGTTTGTTCCCCCCTCTGCCCCCCTATATCTAGGAAAAGTCATCCAATTTTTGGTTATTTATTGCAATTTAATTTATTCCAGGATTTTTCTTTATTGGTACCTCACTTTCTGGTAATGGTTTCATGGATTCCTGTTTTGTTTAGAAGTCTGAAATATTTGTTAGCCATTCTTGGAAATGTTGAGCCTCCTATGTAGCGGCCATATAATTAGTTCATTGTTTAAGGATGTGCTCAGTGGTGTAAGTCAGCTTTTATGGTACAAAACAGATTTGTGTTGATGAACTATTACAGTTATGCTGTGCTGCCTTCAAGAACCTTTGTGAGAGAAAGACATGAATAATGTAGATAAGGTAGATTAACCCTGGCATCTGTGGGAGATGGGCAGACAGAAAGGGAAGTGATTAGATGAGTAATACTCTGCTTTCCTTGTCACTGTAAATTAACATCAGGTAGCTTTCTCCTGTCTTTGCCCACATGCCTTTGATATACCCAAAGATCAAATAACTTTTGTTCGTTTCCCTGTTCATAGCAAATTTTCTTACAAAGCATGAGACAGTTCATGTATAAAAATGACGTTAAAATAAGCAAATGTAGCATTTTAGTCTGTCAGGTGTGAAAAATAATCTTCTTCAAAGTGCAGGCAAGTGAACTACTTCACAGCAATTGGTTTATGTGCTGCTTTTACCAGATGGTAAATGTGAGTTAACTCCTTTTTTGAACAGGTCACTGAGGCAGGTAATACATAGCATAAACAGTGTCCTCTCTTCACAGCCTGAGGGGAAAAAAACAATAGCTATTAAAATAGAGAATGGAGTGAAAAACAAACCTTGACATTGCATTCAGTTTATTTCTTCTTAGTATGCTGTCTGTGTGCTGGAAAAGGTTCTAGACCGTTAGATAAGATCCTGCTGGTTTTGAGAGCATCATGTGGAATTCCCCCATGGCAGTGAAAGCTGTTGACTTCCCAAGCAGACAACTTTAAGAAAGAACATCTCTGTGGCTGAAACAGAAGATTTATAATAGAAGACATTAGAAGAATATGACCCTGCAGGGATCTACCACCATCTTTGGGATAGAATATAATTCACATTTTTATTTCACATCTTTCTGATTTTCCCAACAGGTAGAAGTTGCTTGAATGAAATAAGGTTGTGTGTCTAGGTGTTGATATACACAAATACCCAATTTACATATTTTTTAAACTTTTTTTATGAATTTGGTGTGAGTAGTGGTCACTGTTCTTCTTTCAGAAAAGAATTTCATCATCCAAGTCCTAGTTCTGTGAGACATCTCCAATATACCTGGAAGTCCCCTTATAGCCCACAGTTTACCCAATCTCACACCATTTCATGATAATATTTAAAGTGTATCCATGGTGGCTGCAGCTAATCATGAGGGCTTTGCAGTATCAAGATATGCTTGTAGTTTTTGCTTCCACAGAGGAGTCAGGGAAGGTCCTGCTGTCAGATTGTGTGGATGTTCACTATGAAATTTCCTTTCATGTGCCAGTACAAACAGTTCAGGCACATGACTGAAATATAGTTCGCTACAGTAAAGGTATTCAGCTGGATAGTATATGATGTGAACACTTTGGGTTTTTTTTTTTTTCCCAGTGCTCTGAGTCAACCTACTATAAAGGCTAAAATCGGTAAAGAGCAGTTTTTAAAGTTTTTAGAGTCAGATGAAGATTTCTCTTTAGTGCTACTGTGTCTGACAAAACACCAGAAATGTTTGTCCTGCTCAGACTGACATGTACGATGCTGGCATGATACAAGCCATTGATCATTCTTAGGGTTGGTTGTTTATTAAAGAGTGACAATTAATGACTCGTATTCCCCCTCTTGTGTGGAAGCTGTGGGAGAAGGAGAAATTCCTCATGGGCCATTAACTGGGTTTCATACCACATCTTATTAGAGGTCATTTTGTTGATGGAAGTTGCTTGCTGCCTGATACTTTTTCCATCTCATGATACAAGTGTTTGGGTGGCAGTACTGGGTTTACATGGCAAAATTTTGATAAGAGAGAGGCTGCAGGGTTGAGAAGACACCGGAAGCTGCCCCTGTACGAGACAGATCCTTCAGGTGTTGGAGCATAGGTTCCCTTCCCAGCCCATGGAGAAGACCAAGGGATACCCCAAGCTGCATCAGGTGAATGTGCACTGAGGAAAGCTGCAGCTCATGGAGAACCCACACGACAGACCATGTTTCCTGGCAGGAACTGTGGCTTTTGGAGAGGAACCCACACTGGAGCAGGTTTTCTGGACTTCCATCTGTGGGCTTTTTCATTCCTTTTTCTTCCCATGTCCTGCTGAGGAGGGGAGTGATGGAGCAGCTTGGTGCACACCTGGTGGCCAGCTGGGGTGAACCCACCACCGTCCACATCTGCTTGTACCTGCATGGAAATATGCAGGAAGAATCCTGTTGCTTTACAGTGTGATTTAACCATTTTAATGTGCTTTTACACCAGGTTCACCTCCAGTATGCAGTTTTTTCTGCCACCAAACTGTTTTTCTCTGAAAGAGAGAAATAGAAGATAAAGGAGAAATTTAAATGCTGTGTTGTGGCACCTAAAACCAAGTGCACTAATGAGGCAGACTACTGTATTAACCTTTTTTTTTGATTCTTCCAGGCTTCTGATACTCTTGAGCTTGTTTTTTGTGGAGAAATTTCCTTTCATCTCCTTCGAATTGGAGCTAATAATGAGAATATGCCAGCCTTTTTCTCCCGTCTCCCACTCTTATTTCACGCAGAGGAAACAAAAGGCCCTGAAGTGATGTTTGCTCAAAATTTTGGGATGTCTGGGAGAACCAGCTTATGCCATTGGATTGTTTCCGGCTAGTTAGTGCACTACCTGAGAAGAAATGTTGGATGCGTGTTTCTTATATTTGGCTGTGCTTTAGTGTGACGTTACAGGGCGTTGTGGTAAAGTAAGCTATGTATTCCATAGTAGAGTGGTGGATGAAATAGAGTAGATCAGGGCTGTTGGGGTGGAATGCAAGCAGGGTCTCTGCTAAATGTATCATCTAACTTTTAATTTCACTTTTGTACAAATGTTGTTATTGCTGTAACACAGGGGGCTCAAGTATACCTCCTATTCTTACATCATCTGAATGAAGGTCGAGGAGAAGAACTTTCAGTGTGACTGTTTCAGAATAGACTTTCCTTTTTCAGGACTTGGGGCCAATTAGAAATCAGTGTATATATTTGATTCCTGCAGTAATGATTGCAAGCAAGCAGAGTCATTTACCACCTTTTGAAAACTGTGGTGGGCAGTGGGTTCACTGGAGTGCCCGGAGGGTGGTTTCAAAGTGTTCCTTTCTAATTCTGTCCTTTTCATCCTCTGTGGAAGGTCTGAAAGAAGGAACCGGTGAAACACCCTTTCAGGGTGTTGGCCAAGTTCGTGAGACCGGGACCCCCTCTAGTGGTGACATCGCTGTCAGGCTCCACGAGTTGCTGCTCTCAGTCTGTTCTTCACTGCTGTTTTCTCCCCTTTCTTATAAACCCTACGTTTAATTCCTCTCTGTGTTCCTCTCTCTTTAACTTGCCTACGTATTATACACAGAGGTAAAGGAGAAACATTTGTTGTGTTAAATCATAGTGATTAAAAGAAAAGTGGATACAAAAGTACATGTACAGTCACTTTGAAATTTCCTACATCTGTTGTATAATATTAATTTAACTGTGACTTTGAGGTGGAGATTTTTAATGTTAATTCTTAAGTTAACCAGTGGGAGACAGATGGAAAAGGAAAACATGCTGACAATGCTCAGAAGCAGTGCTTACCAAGTGTATGAAGCAGCAGAGTTGCTTCATAATCTGTTAAAAATATTTGTCTTGCAAGGTGTGTATATTTTTATGCCGGTCTTGCTGAGACAGATGTACTTTCTGCAGGTTTTGAGTCAGCAATCTTACAGCTAAACTCAGGAGTATTGATCAGTGTCTAGATGTTACCATTTTATATTATTTCATTGGTAGTTGACTTTGTTAGGAATTAGCATTGGAGCTACCTTTTTTCAATGTGGTACAAGTACTTTCAGAAGGAAAAACTTTGAGTCTGTGAATGACTATGTCATTTTTTTTCTTACATGAGAGCATAATTATTTTTACTTTACTGTACAGTCATTGTCTTCTGTTACTTGTTATTCTGTCTGCTAAATAACTGAAATAGAAATGTTTCTTAGTGAAGAAATGCCATGCGTTCTTTGTGGCATAATTGTCACGAACAAAGCAGAATGCATTTTATGCCAAAGTCAGTGGGTGTCTTCACTGCTTCTTTTCATTCGTGTAGCATCACTGTCAGTAGAAGTTGCTGACTACAGGAAAAGCTGGCTGTACATCCAGGACACTATTCATTAACTCTGGCAGGTAGAGGGGACAAGTGGCTGAGACAAGGTCTGCAGCCGTGCATATAGAGGGAAGTTGTAGGGCATGTCTTCAAAGTATATAGCACTTCATAGTTGCATTACAGTGTTTTCATGACTTGCAGATAGCATTTATCTGTAGAATGGTGCATTCTCCTACAATTTAGGGGGGGAAATTGGCTGAAGGCTAGAACTGCTTCATTAGAGAGCATTGACTATTTGATTGATTCTGATAGGCACAGTTACACTGACAATAGATGACTTGCCTTCTTTGCCAAGGTGGAGTACAGTTTTACCAAAGACTTGAAGTGCACTTAAGCAGATATTCCAAAAGAGCTCCAAGATACCATGCCATCAGTGCATGGCTTCAGTTATCAATGAAGATAAACCTTGCTGATAAGGAAATACAGGCTTACTAAGACCCTGATAAAACCACGGGTAACTTACAGTATAAAAGGTGGAGCTCCATATAGTTATGTCTTAAATAGACTTCTTAAGGTATTTTCTAACAGTTTTATTTGCGTTGTGAAATTAGGGTTGAACTTAGTGTTTTGTTTTAGGCTTTTACAGTGAATTGCTTGAATTCTTTGTCAAATTCACTTTAGACATCACATTTGAATACTTTGAATGGTATCTTAGTACAAATGCAAATAGCTTCTTCAAAATGATTCCCATCTTTTATTTAGTAGGTGCTGAATCCTACAAAAAAAAGGAACTTGGTGGGCAGGAGTTAAGGTTGTTTGGGTGACTTTTTTCCTTTGCAGTTTTTTGATTTGAGAACTTCATTGGAAATAGAGGTATTTCTTGTATATAGATATATAATTTCCTGCTCAGTGGTGAATAGATGCTTGCTTGCATAATTCCTGCTTTTGTCTGTTGTAGGTTTGTATGTTAGAAATACAGACTTGCAGTGAATTTTTCTGTAATCTGAAATCTGTAAATCACTGCTTTTTAATAAACTTTCTTTCAAGTTCTTGGCTTAGATTTGTGATGTAGTAGTACAGATCCATATTTACTTAATGAATTCCTATTATGATTTAAAGCCTCAAATTGTTTAGCTTTCCAGTGAATAGTCTGTAATTTAATAATGTACTAAGAACTGATATTTAATAATATAATCACTGGAAAGCAGTAAAATTGGAGCACTTTAGTAGCTTTAGTAAAAGCAATGTAATTATCTGACTTCTCATATTATTCAGGTTATTTTGACAAAACCATTTTGGTTTCTGCAGTGGCAATGTTTTATACCCCATATAAATGTATAGTGGCACTTGGTTACCTGTCTGTAAAGTGTGAAGTCAGAAAGGTCTTAATCAGTGGTGGTACTTCATTGTGGTGGACATACTTAGAGGTACAGGAATAGAAAGGTTTTGCCCCAGGGATGGGGACCAGGTATGGTGTGATGGCAGTGTGGTCCCTGGCTGTGCAGAGTGCCAGTCACCAAAATTTGGCCTGGAGTCTTCCGCTGAATGCTTATTTACCAGTCTGAACTTCTTGCTTTTTATTGTTCTCTCCCGGCTAAGGAAGTGCTTATTTTGTGTAGTTCCTGTCTAAGTTCCAGCATAGTAACATTTCTCATACAAAAGCCGTGTCACTGTGCCAAACTCTGCTGACTCTTTTAAAGATCCAAATTCCATCTAATATTTTTCTAAACTGGCTTACTTATTTTTTGTGTTCTGTTACTTTATTTTGGAGTTTTAACAAACTTGTTCTTGGCAGGAAAAGCCAGATGTACTTTGAAAATGTTTTGGTGTCACAAATAGTGAATGAAGAGTGTAATTAAAGCAAAAAGTTCACTCTAGTGCATGCCCCCACCCCTACCATGTTGTTTGATATTTGTGTCACCAAATTGCATAATGGAAGTAACAGGAAATAGTCACCTCAGGTGAAACCTACCTGTACTGTCTTGGCAACCATGAAATGTCCTTCTACTATCATCGATTCATTAATTTGTTAGATTTCCTTTGTATTAGATAGCCTAAGCAAATTATTCAAAATTCCTTTAAGCACCAGCAAATTCCACCCCTATGTTCACTTTCGTTTCTGTAGCAAAAGCTAGTCTGTATAGTAACTTCATTATTATTATTAATTACCATGGTTATTCATCAACTTAATGAAATAAGGGGGATGTGCAGAGTTTGGGAAGTGTAGAGTTAAAAATTGACAGGAAGAAAGTAAAGGTTTACCAACTAGTTGTTTCTGTATTTTAAAAAATGTTTTCAGAAGTTGTTTACAAGTTTAGTTTCTGCATTCTTCTTTTTCCCTAAATAACCCAGGAATTACTTTGCAAAATAGTTTTTAGAAAGTTTATGAATGGTGACAAAACCAACATACATGCATCCTGTTTTTCTCAGTGTGTTCAAAAGTCTCTGCAGTTTCCTTCAGCTTACTGCAAGCAGTTTTTTCTAGAACTTTTATTTTGGGTTAACTCCAATTTTTATACAGATTAATTGTAAAAGGAAGGCATTTGAGGCAAAAATACCTTTGTATTAAGTAGTATCAAAATAATTTTGTGAACTTCAGAGGTTTCTGTACCTGTTTATATATGCTTTCAAGGTATAGTGTAAGATTGTTATGCAAGCTGTTTTCCTTTTTGTTTCTGAAGATGTGTGCCTTCCTTTATGGAATTTTCAGAAAGCTGCTAAACTTTTTTCACAGCTGCATCATGTTCAGAGGCTCACATTCACTGTAGGATTGAATAAAACCAATCTATTTTCTTTCATCACGGGAATCTGTTTTTTGCCAAAATTGTACCACTAGTTAAATATGTGATGGGCATTCTGTATGTCAGATTCCTTTCCAGTACTGTGTTTCAAAGATACTCAGATTTGGTATTAGTGATACCTTTTATCATTAAATTATAGTAGCAAACTTCTGCTTTTTCTATTAAGTTACGTTACAGTGGTGGTAAATAAAATGTCGAGTTTTTATTCCTCTGACTTACACTGTGAATAGATTAGATTTTTAAAATTATCATCATCATCATCATAATTTAGGAAGCAACAACAAATACAAGTGTTGAAGTTATCTTAGAGCGTGATAAGTAGATGGCAACAAATAATTCACTTCCTTTGTTGTGCATATAGTTTGCCCTATAACCCACGATCCTGAGGATGACAGGAAGGAATTTGTCCATTCCCATCTGTATGTTTTTTTGTTTGTCTTTCTTCGATTTAATAGAGTCAAAACCTTGAGAAAAAAGGATAATAATAATACAAAAAAAAGGTTAAAAGCATTTAACTGTCATAATAATGTCTGTTTTAGCAGTAGGATCAATCTAGTTGCTGTTCCACTTCTTTAATGTACTAGAATTTTTCCAAGGTGAGTCAGATATTGTGGCAACAGCCTCTTTTATTGGATGTGAAGGTAAATGAGAACAGGCATGAAGATGGAGTTAGGGTGGCAGACTGCAGTTTTAGTAGCTTGACATTAGCAAAATTTTTGTGTTCATGGGTTTTGATCTGTGTATTATTGGAGAAGGATCAGCTGAAGGATGGGCTGTCAGTGTCAATCTACCATCCAGTGCTATGCAAGTTGTCTTCAGCCTGGACCTGAATTTCAGCTCACTCTTCTGAATTTTGCTGTTCCTTCCCCTTTAAAGGAGGAAATGAGCATTTTGCTCATTGCAATGCCACCACAGGAAAGTGTGGCTTAACAAAAGGAAGGTTTTCTCTGCAATTAAATTGTAAAATATGAAGGTGCCCTGAATAACTCAAAATGTTACAGTGTGACAGTATTCTGTTAATATCCAATAATAAACATAGCTAGAAAGGCAACAGGAGAGAGAACCAGGGATGAATTTTTTGGAATGCCATGCCTGTAAACCAGTGCTCTCGGGATAAATAGAAACAGTAGAGGTTTAAAGCACTAAAACAGAGAAACACTGAAGAGTTTTCTCCTGCTTTGAAACGATAGTAACATTCACCCAAATAGGGAATGCTTTTGTTTGATGTCAGAAGTGAAGGGAAGGAGAAGCTGAGGTAATGCTGCCATCTAACCCACCATCAAAGCCTGGTAAGAGAAAGCAGAACAATTCAAGTGTTGCTGTTGTATAGTAATTCAGAAGTGGATAATTTTGGCTGATATGCTCCATTCAATTGTGCTGCTGTTTGGGTCAGCAGGGCTGCTCTCAGTTACTGTGCTTGTAGGCCATCACTTGTTGTGTTGGTAGGCAATGGAATAATGAAACCAGCTAATTGCTGGAAGCAGAGTGGAAGCTGGTAAGAATCGAGTGTGCTGAATTTCAGGTTGCATTGCAGGAGACGAGAACAAAACTATTAAATTGTTTTTACTGATGATAGTGTTGAATTCAAGCCATGCTTCTGCACAGCAAACTGACAAGTGTGGAACTGCAAGGGAAGTTAAAAAGTTCTTCAGACTTCTACCTGTTTGTTCACAAAATGGAAAAAGTTGCTTTATGGTGCTCAAGTGAGGAGTCAGATCATCAGGGCTCTGGAAATACATCTGCTACACTTGGGACTGCTTCTCCCTTTATTTAGTTTAATTAAGTAAGCTTTGAAATAAACATTGAAAGATCAGAGAGGAAGCTTAAAATAGCACTAGTGAAGAAGTGAGAAGATAATTAAGTTCTATTTTTTCCTTCCTATCAGACATTTCACTTTTTGCCTAGGCACATTCCTGTTACTTCTACTTAAGGCAGGTGACCATTCTTCATGTCAGGTTATCTATCTGGTGACATGGGTAGGTGGCATTTGTGCAGTTTCTGATAGTAAGAGATGTTTGTTCTCAACACTATTTAAACAATTATTTGAACCCAGTTGATTCAGTTGGATGCTGGCATGCACTATTATTTTATGACTTGAGATCACATCAGTATTATGATACCTCTTTCTTCATATGGTGTTAGTAAAGGAACAAAGCTCAGTAACATTTCTTCCTACTGATTTTCCTTTGTGTCTGTGTGCTTAGAATGAGAAATGAAGAATGAATAACTTACCAAAAGTCAAAAGCTCATGTTCTGCAGCCAGAAGCGCTCACATGGGGGATTAGAATCTATCACTGTTGTCTTATTTGTACTTATATCAAATCTATTCCTGAAGGTCTCCACTATTTCTATAGGTAACATTCATTTATAAGTGGTTTAGACCTAGGTCAGTTTGAAAAGTTACCTACAGAATGAACAAACTTAATTATTTAAAGAAATTAAAGATGCTTTTCTTGTTGTTTTCTCTCAATGCTATCATTATTTGCAGATGTCTAACTGTGTATTGGCTAAATATTTGGGTATATTATGTGAGCTTTGGAATCTACAATTGGTTCTGTCTGCAAGTATTTCCTTAGGATATTGAGTCCTGCAAATAATTACTTTTTATTAGAACAAATAAATAATAATTGAATGTTTGCTCTTTTATATGCAGTCTCTTCCATTTCAACATTGTAAAGGTTTGTACTAGTTTTATTTTGGACAATAAAAATAATGCTTAATTTGCTATCTCCTTGTAGATTCTATTTATTCACTTATTTTCATAAAGCATAGCTTTTCAAAGTACATCTTTCTGATGGTTCAAAAAATGTACCTTTTCTGTTTATCTTTTCAGATTTATCCAAGAACAGATTAACTGAGGTTCCTACAGAGTTGTGCCATTTTGTATCACTGGAAACACTAAATCTCTACCACAATTGTATTAAAAATATACCAGATGCCATAGTAAACTTGCAAATGCTAACTTACTTAAATTTGAGGTAAGTTTAACTTTGCCAGGATTTTGTTTGTTTGCAAATGTGTAAAGCTTTTTTTGTCTGCACTGTGTATGGTTCTGGAACAGCTGACTGCATTTTTCGCTTTACTGGAAACAGTAATGCAAAAGATAATTAGCTGTAGATACAGCTCTGTATGAAAGCATTTTAAAGGCCAAAATGTAAAATTGATTATTAAGAGAAAGACCAGGAAATACTTCTTTCCCATATTCTTCTAACAAATTCAGAATGCTAATAACATCAGCACAGTTGCATTCTTATAATTCATTTCTGATGACAAATTTTCTAAAACTTCACATACATTTTGTACTTAACATGGTGAGACAGTCACAGAGGATTTATGTATTTTTCCCCCATGGGAGATAAAACGGAAAAGCATGATACTTTATCACTAAGATTTTGTCTTATGCACTAAATATGGTTACCATCTATTTGGGAGGAACTGGCCAGAAATTATATAGCTTTTACTCCTTTCAGTGAAAAGTCTGTGTGAGTACTAGTCAGTATAGAGAATTGCTACCAGTTAAAGTGCAAAGAATGCATATGTGCTTTTGATGGAGTGCATGTGAGCCCCTTTTCAGCTGGGGCAAGGTGTGGAGTTTTCTTTGAAGTCAATGTGAAAACTGTAATAGTAAAAATATAATAATCTGATCTTTGTGAGAATGAGGTTTGAGCAGAGGGTGAAGTGGCACTTGGTCCTTCACATTCGAGGTAGGAAGGTTTGAGCATCAGTTTTATCAACACTGAGGATCTTTCTCAAGCCTTCCTGTATTATTACTGTACTGCAATTTTGGCCACTGTGGAACATTATTTTGGCTCTAAAAATGGAAACGTTATTGCGTGTCCTGAGTACCTGCATACATAAAAGCAATAGGAGTTGAAATTTTGAATTAGTGTTTGTTAGATATACATAAAGAACTTAAGACTGGATTAAGTTGTTAAATTTGCATAAAACATTTTGGTAAATCTAGGAACTAGAGTTAACTTAGTTATAACTCAGTGTCGTGAACCAGTGAATTAGAACTCAGTGTAGCCATGAAATTTGTGTGAATTATCACAAAACCATAATAGTTTGATTTTATGTCATAACTGACAGTAAATTGGACAAAATAAAAGGAAGTTTTCCAAGTTTTATTAAGTAAGGTCATTTCCCTCAATTTAAAATCCCCTCCTCACTTGGATGTGTCCTTCATCCTTATTAATTGCACATAGTAAAGAGGTTAAAGAAGGAAATGCAGCCTTGACTTTTTAACTGTGTTGGTTCTTGGCAAGAAATACATTATAGATTTAGAATGCATATTTTTCTGCCTGTGACCAGTAGAGCCCCTATGTTAAACTGCATTGGAAAGTGATGCCAACAGATTATAGAGTGTCTTTGGGCCTTTAAAGAAATTCCTTTTAAACTAATGATGATTTATTACTCACTTGCCCTGGTGATGTACTGTTTCTTATCTCTTACTGAGTTCCTTCTGAATTCTGTAGAGCTTAAAAATTGTTTCTACTTAATTTTTTTGTGTGTCTGATCTGTGGCATAGTATAACTGTTTTTAGAGTCTAGACTTTCTCAGTTTGAGATCTTTGGAACTTAAAAAAATTATTTCTACGTAATTTTTTAGAAAACGTTGTGTCTCAGTCTTCTGTAAAGACACTAGAATAAAGAAACCTGGCTCCACAATAAGCACTGATTGTTTTTTCAGCTACTGCTGGTTAATATTTGGATTTTTCATTTTTAATGTCCTTGGGTTAGTTATTTGATATCTCTCTGTTTCCTGGCCTATGCAACAGAGATAGGAAGATAGTTGGCTTTGTAAAATGTTTTGAGATTTGTGTGGAGCATGAATATGCATCCTTATATGCAGCTTTGTAGCATAACCACTGGATTAACAGTTGAAAAAATGCTTTGAAATTCGTGGAATTTTGAGTTTTGGTTGCTTTTGTTTCACTTCAGTGTTGCAACTCTTACTGAAAATACACAGGAAAATTTTTGCTGTTTTCAGAGTTCAGACATACATCTTTGCTCTCTGAAGCCTTAACAGTCAAGCAGAAGCTAATTAAAATGGTTTATACTGCGGTGCCACTCTAAGTTACTGTTTATTTTTTACTACAGGTTCATAGCCATAAGAAAGAAGAAGTGATATTTTAAGAAAACCTTTAAATATTCTAGGACAGAGTATTTAATATGTTATTCTGTTGAGCATGAAGTTTCTGCTGGGAATTGAGCCACAAATCACTATTTTCAATCGTGTGGCTATCACAATTGGTCATGGTATTTGTCATCTCTAAGTTCTAGCTTATAAATCTTAGAAGGAGATGAACCATTGATAGTTACAGAATCTTCTGCTGTGTTTAACTGAGTTAATATCACAGAAGCATGGAGCAAGAAGTACCAAATAATCTTCAGCTATAAATGTGCTTTAAAGGAATTGAGAAGATAACCATTTTGTTTGTAATTTATGTATTTGTTTTTCAGTTGGAACAAAAGGCATCCATTTTAATGGCACATAAAACCACAGGAATGTTTAAATACTTACAAAATACTGTCTCAGTTGACTTTCCTGTATTCATTAGGAAGGGAAACAGCTGTTCTTGGTGAAAAACAGATTTGTTACAATATTGCTAAACTTATATAATGCATTTTTTTCCAGAATGGTGAATTCCACAATGTTGTTTGGTCAATAATACAAGTATTTCTGATGTGCAAGTGTTTTCTTAATGATTGGCATTTAAAAATTTAAATTTTATCTGTGTAAAATCTGACCCATGAAAATGAAGAAATTTTGCAACTCTCAGACTTTCTGTGAGTATACAGTAGAACATCACTGATGGTTTTAATGTTTTTGTTTTGTTTTGTTTTGTTTTGTTGCAGTCGAAATCAGCTTTCTTCTTTGCCAGCTTGCCTGTGTGGTCTTCCTCTAAAAGTCTTAATTGCAAGTAACAATAAGCTAGGTTCCCTTCCAGAAGAGATAGGTCAGCTAAAACAGTTAATGGAATTGGTATGTTACTCATCCTTTTTTATTTTCTTTTCTTTTTCAACTTTTTATTTTGTCTTCTTTTGTATTTAAGTAGAAACAAAAAATTCACTTTGCACATATATTTGAGCAAATGCTTAATACTGTAATGCAGGTTGAAAAACTAAGTTTTTGACTTCTCAAGTGTGTTGGATAGTAAGTTTCCTTTATATTCTTCAGGTGTCTTCATCAATGCCCTTGGTTCATTCAAAACTCAGGTTCAAAGTTTGTTGTCTTTACCAGTTTTACTCACCCCCTCACTGACTCCCTGTTTCACTGTATCAAAAAAATGGTTCAAAAGTTTTGGTATGAGGCTCTGCAAGGCTGTACCCCCTCTGTAGTACCCTCCCCTCCTGCTTCCTTTCTGTCTGTTATTACTCCCTGCTTACTACACTGCATTCCACTCATGATACTGGTCTTATTAGTCTGTTTTTGGTTTATTTCACTGTGTTTGTCATGCAGCCTTCCTTTCCTGAAACACCCATCTAAACAGATCTACAAAACTATTCCTCTTGTTTCCAAAACTGTCTACATGAGTACTGTTTCTGCACGCAGTAGATTATCTATAATGTATCATCCACTCAAGGACAATCTGAAAAAGTAGAAAAATTACTTAGTAATATAGCTTTAAATTAATTTAATTGCTCATGGGATTTTTAAGTTTGTATGTGGAAAATATATATAAGATAATGCTTCCCTTTCTCTTCCTTTTCTAAGGAAGACTGAGACTAAATTCTTTACAGCATATGCTTTATGTCTTCTGGTTCTTTCTGTTCATCTTGACCTTTAGAGATATACATTGACAAATAAATTAAATTTTGACACTGCTAATTTATGCATAATAAAACAATGACTTCTGAACTTTCTTCCAGCTGCTGCTGTCTCTATTGACAGCATTTATCTTGCACATCTTCTCTGTACTTGAAAGTGCCTGCTATTATTGTTTTTATAATAGTAGTTCCTCCACTAAATTATGTTACAGAAATTGAGCTAATCTTGCTTTAGGCCCCAGTCCTGCTATTGATTCTTCTTATGTGGAATGAAGTGGCAACTGTGGGGCTTTTTTGCTTCTAGCATTCTTGAACAGCTTCCTGGGTATCAGGCTTTGGTTGTATGTTGTGATTGATCTGCCTGTTGGTGAGGATAGTTACCGTTTCCTTTCAGGGTAATACCTGAGCTAAAGACTAGTGAGTTTGTTTTGTTTGATGAGCATTATTAATTTATCTTATAAAATAGTTTACATTTTTTTCATGTGTGATGGGTTTAGTAAGTTTACACAAATGGTTCTGATTTAATAAATCTTAAAAAAAAAAAAAGGCATGTTAGGCTATGGCATTGTTTTTGTTTTGCTTAAAATAAGTACAATAAAACATGATTGTTCCAGTTTTATAAATAACTAAATTTAGTAAAGAATGAGTTTATATTTAGTAAAAAAAATGTAGTAGAAAACTAAAAGCTTGAAGATCAGTGTAGGTTATGTCCAAAACAGATGGGGTTTGTTTAGTTCAAACGTATATGTTTAAATAGTGGAATACTGGATTTTCTTATTGCTTTCCACTTACAATGTAGTTTTAGTGCTACTCTTTCTCAAGAAGAACACAAAAATTCCTGCTCTAAAAATATTTCAAATGAGAGAGCCTAGCAACATGTCCCTTTGGTAGCCTAGAAGATTTATGAAAACTGGAAAAGGTCTGATGCTTGTTCTTTGTGATTAGAAGGCGGGAGGGGGGGGTGGAGAGCTGAATAACAACTTTTTGTTAAATTGAGCATTATTCTGTTCAGATGACCTGATTACTTAGTTTGACGCCACCATGTGTGTTTGGTACATTTCTAGCAAAATGAGTTGCACTATTTAACTGGAAATTACATAACTGATGTTTGGGAGAAGCAAATAGAGGTAGGATTGAGAGTGGGGGTCTGTACTGGCATGTATAATACAATACAGTTCAGATAATAAGGCGATTATTCTAAAATGAGTAAAAAAATAAACAAAAAAGATTAAGTCATAGTGCAGTTGTTGCATGAAAAATTCAGCTGTGTGAGAGCAATGCTGGCCTGAATAGCAGGGTATTCAAGCAGAACCATCACCCAGCCCTGTGGCAGGGACTGCTGCTGTTGTGGTACATACACAGTAGCAGTGCTGAGCTGGGCCAGGAGATCGAACCTGAGATGCCACCTGGCTGCATGCAGTGCTTGTGTTAATAGGGCTTTTCCAAGCAACCCCAGGTTCCCTAAATGTTTCAGAAGCTCCTAGCAGTAAGAACTGTGTGTACAGAGCAATGGATTTTTTTAACCTAACTTTTTAAAACAAAATTTACCTCTATACTCTCTGTAAAGTAATATAAGCATAACCTACTTCAAATTAGACCACATCCAAGGTATTCTTTTAAATTTTAGTGTTCTGACAGCTAGTTTACAAGCACCAAAGTAACATAAATTGTTATCTCTGTAAAACACATTGCAATTGATTGCAAAATTTGGTGGGGAAACTTACTTTTATTTGCAGCTCATTAGCTCAATCATAGCACTACTGTCATCCAGGAGGATGAGTGCAAAATTAGTGTAAAGATAATCTAAAACTTACTTTCTCTCAAGGAAAAGTAATTAGGCAGTGATGGCTTAGTAATTGTTCCCAAAACTATCAGCTGTACAGTGAAATTCTGTTCTTCATCCTGTCAGGCAGTATTGCTCTTCTCTCTTCTTCAGATAGTAGCCCTCTTCATCTCTGGGATGCTCTTGTCTCATCTTGGAAGCCTTTAAATCTCTCAGCTATGATTTATGTCCTCTACCTTGTTCATCTAATCAGCCTGACCATGTGGGACCTGCTGCCTGCTGTTTCCTGAAAGGATCCATGTGCTCATGTACTGCATAGTTTCTTTTTACTGTTCAGTATGGCTTGTGTGTCACAAGCTCTGACTGAATCCATGTGATTTTTAGGAATAACAGCTCAGTCAGGAGTCCCAAGTTTAAAATGAATGTAGGAGGAAGTTCGCCTTAATTTGAATGGTTTGGATAAACTCTGTTTCTGTGAATAAATATGTAAAACAATGCAGTACTCTGACTCCATATCTTCTGTTTATATTGCTGAATATATATGCTGAATTTGGTTGGGTTAAGATCATTTAAACTTTACTATAAACAAAGGAAAAAAGTTGATTAATTTGCTTTCATGCCACTGAGCTTCATGTGACAGAAATTAATGTTGAATTTAAATATGCCATACATTTCTCTAATTTTGAGAAATTGTCATGTGATGGGAGGATGTGGCATAATTGGTAAGAACAAAATAGAATTACTGCAAGTCTGACCTTAGCAAATACTAGCCCCTTGTAATGTGAGTAGGTGTTTGAACTTCAGTTGCCTGCAGATGTTTATGAAGGAAAGTATCAAATTGCTGGTTGCATAGTTCCTTAAAGAATTATTAGCTTGAAAACGATAGGCATTTGACTCTGATAGTATTGCTTCCATTACTGGCAAAGTAAATGGCAAAGCTAAACACTGCCTGTGTCACATACACACTTACAAAGTCTAATAATAGTCGGAGCAAAACTAGCCATAATGCTGTAGGTCTTTTTAGTTCCATGACTATTCAAATAATAGAAAAAGCAAGTTGGACTGAAGTGTTTAGTGGGATAAAGGATACTATGGTCTCTAGAGATGTTGTGAATGCTGACATACTGTCACAACACATCAGTCTTATTGAGGATGTTTTGAAAGGCTGTAAGTGGAAGTGGACTTTCTTTTTGAGCCTACACATTGTCAGGCTTTTTTTAATTTTTTTTTTTTTTTAATTTTTGGTACTTCCTTTAGAATTCTCTGCCTCTTTCCCTGACTTGTTCTGATGTGTGTGCCTAAGTGCACTTGGTCTAGAGTTTCTTTGCCACAAGGTGACTTCTGTGCTCTGAAAGTTAATTATCTAATTATGAAGTCATTTAAAATGTGTAAATTAGAAACAGGACAGTAAAGCTTTAAAAAGAAATGATCTGGGAATAGTGCAATTAACCAAACTTTGTGGCAAAAAAATGCACTCATTAGCTGGGATTTTTAATTCCTTGTCTAAAAGCTACAGTAATTTCCTGCCTGTGTTTTGAGAAGGGAAGGAAGCATTGGCAGCAGTGAGATTCTGTTACAAGAAGAAACTTGTCTGAGACAGGGAGCAGCACTGCCAGATCACATTTTGCTTTTCCTATTATTTTTCAGGCTGAAGGATAGAGAGTTACTGCAATTCTTTCGACTATTATTAAAACAAGTATCTTCAAAGAGATTGCTTGGAAATCTGACTCACTTCTAGAACTTTTGTCATCCAAGAGCTCCCAGATACTGTATAAATCCATTTGAAACTGTCAAGAGAGCAGGAGTATTCTGTTGGCTGTTCAGGAAAATTTGGCATAGCTTTTATACTATGAAATACTGTTTCCTTCTTTTAATACAGAAATTAAAGGAGAATGGGGACATTACTCAAGTTTACAGGTTGCCTGGGATGTAAGCAGAGGTTTCAATGTCCATTTGGCAGGAAAAATTATAGTTAGTCTCCGACAACTGTCAATTTTAGACTGACTTAATCCAAGAAGTTGATCTTTTGTACACATACATAGCAGTTTCTTGTTAGAAATAGTGTTAAAGTATCATTTTTATTATGATAATGCCACTGTATATAAACTTGTTTTTTGAAATTACCCTCGGTATTGCCAGACCCTGTATTTTCAACTCAACTTTACAGAAGTTGCTCCTTTAGGAATGCTGAAATGAGGATGGATACAAATTTTATCCAGATTATTAAACCATTTGTATTTAGTCATCAAAATCAGACCTACTTAGAACCTGTCTAGACAATTAAGAAGTACCTTTTACAATAATATGCTGAATATCTGTATACTACTAAACGAGATCTGTGCTATTTTGTTATGTCCTACTGCATGCTGTGAGGATCAAATACATGCCTTTACTGAGCATCATTACAGAATGCTATTGCTGGTGGTTGTTGTTGTTATTATTATATTTTGCTTAAATATTTCCTCTAGAAGAACAAGAACCTTTTTGAAAACTCAGATCCACACACTAGCAGTTTTACACATCATCCTAAGATATTTGGTTATATAACCATGATACTGAACTCTTAATGTGAGGAAAAGTACAAAAAAGTAGAACATCTTACAAACGGTTTTGAACTTTTCTACAGAAATCAAATTAACTTTCAAAATTAACTTGTTCTTCAAATAAGAATTTGCTCGTTTTATGTAATGTGTAAACATTTTCCCATGTATCTTGTTTTACATTGTGACAACAGGACATAGATTGTTGCATGTTTCGAGGTTAATAAACTGTTACACTGGTAATAGCAATTGGCTGCATTTGTATTGAACATGTAGGAGCTGAAAGTTCATTATTGTTGTTATCACTGTTTTGCTGTAGGATGTCAGCTGTAATGAAATCACAGCTTTGCCACAGCAGATAGGCCAGCTGAAATCTTTAAAAGAACTGAATGTCAGAAGAAATTACCTCGAAGTTTTACCCCAAGGTAAAAACAAATGAACAAAACATACCTTTACAGTAGCTCTTTTTCTTAGCATTTTGAAAGCATTTTTTACTCATGTAAGTAAATATGATTAAAAAGTAATAATTACTCTGTGTTCAAATTTATTTCATATGAGTTTGCAGAATATAACATTGTGGTACTCACTGCAGAACAGTGTATGAGGTGTTTTTTTATGTATTTATGATTCTGGGAATCTTAACTTGCACAAGTATCTGAAGGCAGTGTGGGAACTGTCAGCTGAGTTTCAGGAAGAAAAGATATTTCAAAATATTTGTTTTATTACTTATTATCACTTGCATAGCAATAACACTCTTCATTTCCCAATATAGCATGGAGTAAAAGTTGATCTTATTCCTCCCTGAGTTTGTGTTTTTTATGAATGCAAAAGAGGGTTTATTCAGCAATATTATATTGTTTTATGGAAAAAATAAAACCAGATATAACACCTTCTCTCCTTTTTATTACTTTTAGAACTAGTACAGCTTCCCTTGGTAAAGTTTGACTTTTCCTGCAATAAAGTGCTTGTGATTCCAATTTGTTTTAGAAAGATGGTGCAGTTACAAGTATTACTGCTTGAGAATAATCCTTTGCAATCTCCACCAGCACAAGTAAGTAACAGCTGTAATTTAAATTGTACCTTAATATTGGGCGGACAATAACGAATTGTAAACTATAAAATATCACCTTCTGCAATTGCAGGCTTCTGAATTTCAGTCATCACAGACATTAGTTGTTGATATCTGAATAAGAAATATATAAATAAGACATAGAAAATATCCTATATTCTGTGACTCTGTGCACCATTTGAACAAACATACATATAGAAGATTTCCATTCTGTTACCTGCTTGTTTGTTTTTGTCATTCCTATCTGCATATGAAACCTAGTGTTGGAGTACATATATAATTTGGAAGAAGAGAAGTAAGAAATTTCCTGGATAATTTTTCCCTCTCTTAATAAGAATCCAGTTCTAGATGGTTTTACAGTGGTTTGCTGTTAACTTAAAAAATATGCAGATGGTCTAGAACATAATCCATATGAAATCAACAGCTGTTGAAATACTTAGGAAATTTTATTACATTGGACAAATGCTTTTCATAACCAATAGTGATGCTGCTTTTAAACTAAAAAGAATAAAGGGCAAGTTCAAGTGTGCACTTGAAGAAACAGAATGCAGGTGAAATGCATCATAAGTATGCTTGAACACTAGTAAAAGCAGTGTGACCAAGAACATAAAGGACACGCTAATTATTTAAATGTCATTGACTAATTTTGGAAAATAATTATTCAATTGTAGTTAGTAATAGACCATACCATATATTTTAATGTAAATTTTTTTTAGTTAAAAGCTCATTTGTATTTTTTTTAAGTAGACTACATTCTTTTCTTGTTTTCTGTCTTAGTCTCAGAGGGGGTTTATGCTGGTATATACAAATAAGTAACTGAAGTACTTCTTAGTAATTAAAAGAAAGAATAAAATCCATTTTTCTTTATGTGATATTCACTGTGATGATGTTAGTTGGTTTATCCTAAGTGACATTTGGAATAATTTTTTTCCATTCTCATCATAAACCTAACTTTTTTCTTGTCTAACAGATTTGTACAAAGGGTAAGGTGCATATATTCAAATATCTGACTGTCCAAGCCTGTCAGATTAAAACAGCAGATTCGTTGTATCTTAATGCCATAGAGCCACAGCATTTGCCACAACCTGTGGAAGAGAGGTATGTATGAAAGTCTCGTTTAGTCTTTCCACGTAACACTTATAAACAAAGTGAAATAACATTTATGTTTAGATTGACCAGTTTGGTTTGTTCAGATGTTATCCAGAGTGCACTTTTTTGAACAGAGATTTGTTTTGTTTTGGTTTAATTTATATTCATTTGCTTTTATTTTAGTGAAATCCTTGTAAGAGCTTAGGAAAAAAACCTAGTAATCAGTTCTATTTAAAGTTAGCAGCATGTTAGTTAAGAACTTAAAAGTGAACCCTAGTTTAAATCTAAACTCCTTCTAGTGGCCTCTTGGAATATACTGAAAGTAAGTCAGATGGTTGTAACATTAGGTGTTCGAACTTTATTGTACGTCTATTAATACACTAAATAAATTTTAATTTTTTGTATTGTTTTGTGATTTATTTTTATTTGCAACATAGTGTTTAATTTGTCCAAAGCCTTATCCATCATTTGAAGAGAACTGCATAATGTTGAGATGCTTTTAAAGTGCAATGTGCTAATTTGTTAGCAAAATGAAAGACAAAACCTTTCATGTCTTGCACCAGACATCTGGGAAATACCACCTTGTGCCATGGTTTACGGACAGGAACTAGATATGAAGCAGCTTCTTTCTATGAGAATCTCCATAGCTAGTTGGAAATTAGCTTTCACCAACTCTTTCTTTGCTAATGTGGGCAGTATAATATGACCAATCAGAAAAAGTGCAATATTTTTTGAGAGGAGTACTCAATGAAAACAAAGCATGGATGTGAATAATAATAGAAATGTTGCTTCTAATACCCTTAGGGATAAAAACAAAAGCTCTTATGGAATCTCCCTTTCAGTCATCTAGATAAGGTTTCAAACAAATTATTTTTGTCCATGTACCTTTGGAGACACATTTGTGGATTTCTGTCAGATAAATGTCAAAGGTGATATGGATCCAGGATGAAGAGTAGGTTTTCCATTTGTGAAACACCTACTGGTTTTCTGTTTTTTTCTTTTAGTATAGGAGAAAATTGACTGGACCATCGTGTCCTGTACGATATTTTGGTCATAGTGGAGAATACAGTTTAGGGTAAGGGATAGTACATGGTAGATACCAGTTGGTAACTAATAGCCTAATGCTCTATCATGTAATAATTGGCACATTTTTATTTTAGAGTGTAACTTCATACTTCTAATGACAAAACATAATCTGGTTAGGATTTCCATAGGCACTTTCTACAAAAGAGTCCTTAGTGTTTACTGGTAAAAGGTAATTTAAGATTAGGATCAATTAATCAGATACCTTATTCATGTGAAGACTGATAAAGCTCCTTTTTAAATTTGCTATGTTAATCTGAATTCAGTATTACAGCTTTCAGGATAGCAAATGTGGAAGTAAGAAGGTATATTTTAAAAAAGTTAGGTGATGAGAGTATTGCATCTAATAGTGTACTTCAAAATGAGTAGAGGTCATATCAGGTAATGAAACCAGAGGAGAGAGCAGTTGCCATTATTTTAGTAATTTTCTTAAAAACCTAAATTCAGAGTCTATTTTAAAGCACTGAAAGGAGGTTTCTGTGCTAATAATTACTTGGAGCCGCAGGGAAATATTAATTCGTTTTTAATGGTTCAATGGGTACAATTAAATCAGTTGACTCCAGTTTGAGTTCAACTATTTTGGTTGCTTCTCCTGTGGCTAAATTGCTTCAGTTGAACTCCTGTGCTACTTAGCTCATAACTAAGCATTTTTGCCTAGTCTACAGACAAAACCAAATTTATAGCAGATGATTTTTGTTGTTTTCATTAATCCTTAGCCTAACCAGTCATTCCATCTGATCTATTTTAATACCACCAGACTGTAAATGTTTAGTTGTTAGTTGTACCAGGCTATTGCATCCTCTGCCATTAAGACTGGTTATAAATTTGCTCTGATTTAAGTGAAGAATTTGAGCATAAATGCTATGGTAGCTTTTTACTGATTTTTTTNCTAGCATTGATGACATCTACCCAAGTAAAAAGGACTCAGATTCAGGTGTTGGGAGTGATAATGGTGATAAACGTTTATCAGCAACAGAGGTAAGTTACTTATATTTTGCATCCAACTCCTGTTCCAGCACTCATATTTTGACTATATTTTAAGTTGGGTAAAAGTGTGAATAGATTTTTTAGCCATAAAAACTCTGCAACCATATCCTTGACATGAATTTCTCACTAAGAAATGTCTAAAACAAAGACAAAAGGAGACTGGGATTGTTTTAAAATTTTTGTCTGTATGCTGTCTGGAAAGGACAGTGAGATACTTGCTACCAAATGGTCGACAGCCTACCAATGGTGAAAATTCACTAAATTTCTCAGGCAGTTTGCATATAGAGAATGAGAACCAAGCCAGGATCCACATCTGCTGTTTTCTGTGAAGTAAATATGCCAACAGGTTACACACCAATGACTACTTACATATTTTCTCTGACTGATAACTCTTTCGTGTTGGGAATTAACAGTGCCCGGTCCCAACATGTTCTGTGATGTGAGTATGGCAGATTCCTGTAGCGCAGAAACTTCAGAAACTTTGCACATCTTAATGTGTTTGCATGCTCTGGCAGTTAGACAGTGCTGGAAATAAATCTTCAGATTCTTTTCTGAACTACGTTGTCTAACTGAACAGAGAGAAAGAACAGCTCTGTGGGGACTAGGGTTGTCCTAAGCACTTAGAACTGACTTTCCAAGACCTTTTTT